>VYZW01018547.1:62013-225301 GCA_013401315.1 Balaeniceps rex | reverse complement strand
AAAGCCTGTCGTTTAATCCGAAGGAGTTAAACTAATAATAAAAAAATCAAAAAGTGAAAAATAAATTATTACTATAAGCAATATAGCAACCATTATAATAATCATATATTAATATTAATATGTTAAACAATATATAATAATATAAGTATAGTTATTCTTATATAGTATTAATATAATGATGATTATGTATAATAATTGTCATAATAATTAGCATACTTACAATATATTCACACATGTTGAATCAAATCTCCCGGCACTCCTTCCACCAAGCATGCACCCCATGCAACACTAGACTGTTTTTTTTTTAATAATAATTTAAATCATTCTCCTCCTCATTATTATTATTGTTGTTGTTATTATTATTACTACTACTACTACTACTATGGTTTTTAATAATAATTTAGATGATGATTTTTCCATTCTATTCCACTCTATTTCATTCTTATTTTTATTGTTTAAAAAAAAATCCCAAAGAGTCTGGTGTCGCATGGAGTGCTTGCTTGGTGGAAGGAGTGCCAGGAGATTTGGTTCACTGCCCGCGATGTGGAGATTAGCTGGGCATTCTTGCTGTCCTGACTGGATTCTCCAGCGTTTCTTCAGTAAAAAATCATAGGGTTAGAATGGCTGTTTTGGGGGAATAGCACTAAACTGGGTGTGGTGGCAGAGGGACAGTGTTTTCAAGCTTTTGTGAAGCACCAAAAGGAGCTACTTGGCATGAAGAAATACCAAGCTGTTTGTTTAGAATAATATATAGCTGTTCCCAGGTCTGATCCAAAGCTGTTATCGTCAGGGAAAATATTACAAAGTTTCATGGACTTGGGTTGCTCATCCATATGCTGACGTTCTCAAGCACAGTCAGTTTCTTTTTATCTTCTGTTCTTGAAATTTGCCTGGTAACAGGACTTCTTGCTGCAACGCAGATGTTTCTAATACTTGGGTATATAGAATTCTAATACTTGGGTAGCTGAAATATAATATTTTCTGATACTTGGGTATATATAATTCCTCCACAATTTTCCTGCATCCTGTAGATTAAAAACATATATTTGGAGTCCAAATGGCCGTGATCCTCACCCTTTTTTTTGTACACAGAAAACAAAATATTTTAATCACTTTACCGTGAAAAGAAATAAAAATTAATGACTTAAGAATAATGCAAATGAGTTAGTGTCCTGGTTTCAGCTGGGGGCTAAACCACGACAGTTAGCCATTTCAATCACTGCATGTTTGGGCCCCTGAATGTTCTGCAATGTTACTGTTAGTATCTGATTTTTTGGTCCTTGCTTTTTTTCAGGCTGCAACTTCTATTCCGCAAGTTGTGGGAGCTTGAAAAATGCATTTGGTGAGTGAGTTCACGTAGGAAAAAAATCACCGAGTCTGCCAGAGTTGTCAACGAGGAAAGCATGCCGAGACTGTAAAATATGCAGGCTCAGAGGGGAGTGGACATATTTTAAAGGGAGCAACCTAAACAAACCCCTTCTGTTTCTGCTTGCTCTCCATGGCAGCACTACCTGATACGCCCTTCCTAAGACATTTGTGTTTCAAAGGGCTGCCAGTGTCTGTCCCTCTCAGTACAGGATCCTATCCAGCTTGCTTGCTTGCTCTCGGCCTTTTTCTTGGCTGGGACCTTGGAGCCCAGGCAGGGAGGAGGCATTTTTGCAGAGAGAATTGGCTCACATTGCTCTGGCAGGGTCTAATGCGCTGTCGGTGGGCGGGTGGGAGTACGGCAGGAGTTTAAACCGTTCGCAGTTTATAGCAGAGGTGGCGCACGCTGCTGCCAGCTCTGCCTGCAGCAGAGGTGTGGGAAGCTGGGCCTCGGCCATGGTGGCGGAGGGGAGGGATGGAGAGAGGCTGCTGCCTCCAGCAGTAGCACTCGTGGCTTTTGCTGTCCCAGCAGCCTTCTCCCTTGCAAAGCCAGAGGGGTGGCAAGCCCAGCTCTCCCTGTCTCCATCTCAGCTCCAGTCCTTCTTCCTGTTCCTCTTTCTCCATGGAAGGAGCAACCCAACTCTGTCCATGCCTAGCTACATATCTTTCCTGTGGCAAAAGCACCTTTTTTTTTTTTCCAAAATTAATCTTTTCTTCGGTTTTG
Source organism: Balaeniceps rex (assembly GCA_013401315.1). Classification (NCBI taxonomy): domain Eukaryota; kingdom Metazoa; phylum Chordata; class Aves; order Pelecaniformes; family Balaenicipitidae; genus Balaeniceps; species Balaeniceps rex. Next base: position 223,212 of record VYZW01018547.1, on the reverse strand, counting down.
ATGAGCTGTGGCGAAGCCCTGGCCTGGCTGTGGTGCAGGCTGCAGGACAAGCTGGCTTTCCAGCCCGTCTCTGGTTTGCACTTCGGAGCCTGTCTCCCCGAGCCTTTCTGCATCAACCCTCTACTGTACGTGGCACATATGCATGCTGGAGAAGATAGGCACGCTGTCTTTGCAACCTAAATAAACACTCTCCTGACTCTTGTTATGAGCCTTCTGCAAAGGTTCTGCAAGTTTTTGAGTGTTTAAAAGTCCTGTTTTTGAGTGTTTAAAACAGCCCTGTGTGCATCCCAGTGAAAAGCTGCAACGCCCTGGCACAAAATCCTAAGTATGGTTTCCAGGTTAGTCCTCTGCCCCAGTAAAGCAAAACCAGGGACAACAGCATTGATGTAACTGCAAGGCCCGTCAGCACCCACTGCTGGGGATTCCTCTGGGTCCCCGGTGGCTCAGGAGGTGCCGCATTGCCCCTGTGCTCCCTGCCCAGCCTTGCTACTCGGCTCGCCGTCCCTGAGGCAATGCTGTGGGGAAAGGAGGGGTGATGAGACTAGAAATAAGATGGCCCCAAACTAGTACCTCTTCCAGCCAGCCGCTAAATTCCAGCTGCAGGTTTTGACACCAGCTGTCAGCTCCGATTACCTGTTGTGTTTGTAACAATGCTGTCAGGCTGGCTAAGCTGCCAGCGCTTGGAGGAACCAGAGACTTTTTATGCAGGTTTGGGTTTTTTTTAGTTTTATTGATTAATTCGGCAGGATAGTGGAGGAGGTTTTTTTGCCAAGTTGCAATGCAGGTTTTATCAGTGAGAAACTTTCTAGAGGAAAATATTTTACATTTATTTAGAAAGAAGAAGCATTAAAGAGATTAAATTTATCAGGGTCATCCAATGTAAGTCAAGAGTTCTTTTCATGTAAAATCAATGTGCGTGAATTATATGGACAGAAATTGGAGGTTAACTCACTCATTAGTCACATGATCCTCAGGATAATAAATGTTTGATGCTGGAGCATTACTGATAATTTATTAGGCATGGAGTAATAGGCAAACCAATATGACAGGAAAGGATGGAGAGGGAATTAGTAGGGGAAGGAAGAATGGCAGGGACCGTACAGGTCATCCTCAGCTTATTGAATTTCATGTCCAAGGTCCCACTGACTTTAAAGGTATGGCGTGAGACCATCTAACTGTGTGAACACAGGTAGGCAAAGAGCTGATTAATGAGAAGAGCTGTGGGAGGCATGGGAGGCATGGGAAAAGAGCCCGGCAAGGGAGGGCGGGTGCCTCAAGGAGGCTGATATCTGCTCCTGGGGGTCCAGGGGAGAAAAGAGAATACACACGGGATGAGGAAAAGTGATGCTGCATCTACTGGCACAGGGACCAGCGGTGTCTGCAGCCAACGAGCAGCTGAAGACATGAAACTTGGTTGCCTCTTGCTGGAGGGTTTCTCTGAAGGCTGGTCCTGGGTCACAGTAACATTTCCCTCCCATCGGTCTGCTCCTTCCGTCGCGGTGACCTTTGTCATAGCGTTGGAGCCTCTGCCTTTCAGCCAGGGTTGGTTGAAACTGGCCAAAAGCTTCTGGGGAAATGGAAGCCAGACTGGCCGGTTCATTAAACATGCATGGTGATTGAGTGAGTTTTGTGTTATTAGGCAGTGAGGCTAAACATGCTGATGGGATTTGTCCCAGCAGAAGGCATTTACCCCCCTTGGCCACAGGCTGCTCCTTCCCATGGCCCATGGCACATTGAAGAGAAATTAGTCCACCAATCCTTAACATTGCCTTTTGACATTTTTTAAAATAAAATTGTATGTCTGTTATGAACCAGTTTCACTGAGAGCACCCAGGTTGTGTTGTGCTGTAGAAGCATTAGAGAAGAAATGTAACAGGTTAGAGAAACAGTGACTGCTTTACCACATTGCCTTTGGCACTGAGCAACCAGTTTGGAATTGTGCAGCTAACCCAGCCCTGGTGATAGATGCAGGAAATGCAGTGGATTATGAACGGCCTCTCGTTTAGCAACAGTTACTCGTACTTACATTTTGAGAAGGTATCAGCATCTCAGATGTGATGTGGCGTTCTGCATGTAGGAGCAAGTGCTGGGTCAGGGAGAAGAAGTCTCTTACCACTTCACAGCTCCCGGGGCGAGGGAGACAACCCGGGAGGTTGTGTGCACTGTGGCGAGTACGCAGAATGTTTAGCATGAGGCGAGCAAGTGGAAACCCACCACCGGTGTACAAGGTGGATTGGGATCTGGGCAGCATGGGGGCCCTGGGACTTCTGCTGGGAGAGGGGGAGGTTGGTGAAAAGGGAGCTGTAGAAGGAGGATGCAGCAGCAGCAGCCTCGGTGCACTGGCAGCATGAGCCTTTGAGAAGCAGGGAGAGGCTGTGGGTGAGGCGCTGGCTGGAAGAGACTCTGGGCAGAGACCACCCCCTCCTGCTGCACCATCCTTGAGGTGTGCAGGGGAGCAGGGCATTGTATCCTCCCTGCAAGGGCTCTGCTTGTCCCAACAGCGACAGCCATCCAGCCCGCTCCCTGAAGGAGGGAACCCCTTGAGGGCCTGGGTCCTAGCTGCTGACTCCGTGCAAACAAGAGTAACTGTCTTTGAAGAGCCAATATGTGAGAGTGGGAAATTTGGAGAGTCACTGCTGGGAGAAATTTTAATATTTGGGGAAAGAGAGAGATGAGACTGTCTGACGGGAAATATATCATCATAAAGGAACATGAAACTGCAATTTTGCTCTCTTGTGCAAATGGTATCCAGCAGAACTTAATATGCAACGAAGAAATCCACTTCCACTTTATCGGCCAGACTAAATCATGTTATGCACAGGAGACTTCCTTTTGCTGTGTGCCAAATAGTAATAATTCTGTGCAGACTTGTAGACAAGGAAAAAAAAATAAGCCACATAAAATTACCATATGTGCCAGGCATTTTCTGTGTATTTCCTCTGACATTTGAGGAGCACAATAATAAACTACATTTTTTTTTCTTTGAAAAGCAAATTAAGTTTATGTGAAAGGGGAAAGAATAGTTTCCTTAGCTTCAGATAAAGGAGAATATTTCAGTCACTCAGTTGGACTTTTTAGCAGCTCTGACAAAAGCGAGGTCAGGACACCAGCAGATACAAATTGAACAGCATATGGCAAGTCAGACCAGACTTGCCAATTTATTGTATTCATCTAGCGAATATGTGGGGCACAGAGCAGGATAAGCAAGTCCATTAGTATCAGAATAAAAAAAGATATGGAGGTGATATTAAAAGGACATGAAAAATGGCAGGATCTGCAGGATGGGCCATGATTACCTACAGGGAACTAGCTCTGCTTTTGGAGCAGAGAACCAGCTTCATCCTCAAAACCTGCTCCCGTGGCCAAGCCTTTGTGGTGGGTGTGAGGATCTGCAAGGTCACAGGGACCAGGGAACCGGAGCTTGAGGGAGGGTTTTTTGTTGTTGTTTTTGGTGAAAGCCCTTTCCAATTGTAAGATGGGCTTTTAGGAAGTGTGATTAAAATGCTCACCAACGTTTGAAATTTCCTTCAAAGGTGCCAGGTTCTTTGGAAGAAAATGCTGGGGTTTTTTTCCCTGTTTCAGATCAGAAACTATATATGAAAATAGAGCTACTTTTCCCTTTCATTTTTGAATATTTCTGGAAAAAGGGGAGGTAGTTTTCAGTGAAAGGCAGAGATAACCTGTCTGCTTTCTCTTTCCTCCTCCAATAAAGGAGAGTAAAAATTAGAAAGCTTTTAAAAATTTGAAGCTGAATACACATGGATGCTTTTTCTTCTAGGATACTTTTTATTACAGTACGTTCTCAATGATTTATTGTCTTTTGAAATTTCTGAAGGAACATTTAAGAGAACCTTCTCAGAGCCAGACTCCTTTTTAGCGCAATACTGATCATAATCCCTGATTTACCACTAAAAAAATCTTCCCTCCATTAGGAAGAGGCATCACCTCGAGCAATCTCCACAGAGCAACATAACAACACTCTGCCAGCCTTCACAGGAGCAGAGCGTCCTCATCCTTTCTATCTGGCACATTCCTCAGAATTGTTATTATTGGTAAAAAGCTGAAAAAAGAGCTTTTCCTACTTTGTAATCAGGTTGTTTGGAAGAAGATGATAATGAAATCACATTTAATGGAAGCAAATAGAACATTAATTATGTGAAAAGCAGGTGAATTGAGGAGATCTGTTTTCTGCAGATAATTGGGGAGACTCGAGTCACTTTCTGTCTGCAGACACACCGTCATTCGTATCCCTTGAATCTTTTATTTGGAATGAGCTATAATGGACCTGGAATCTAGAGAGTGTCTTTCCCTCATTGCTGAGGCATCTGTCATGTTGTGCCATGTGACTTCATAGTTGTTCAAATGACATCGCAGCAGATAACAGTGCAATGCAAAGCCAAGCATGATAAATATGACATGGCATGTCCAAAACAATACTTGCTTTTAGTAGATCAGTTATCCTTTAAAAGCTAGTATTTAGGTTTGTCCTTAGATAATTCAATAGCTCCTGTCTCTGGTAGGAATGATGTCAGACTGAGTTACTGTTTCTGATGAACAGTGATGATGGGACAAGATGGCATGAAAAGGATGAAAGAACAGCAGACTCTGGGTGCACATCCCAGAGCTCTTTTCTGAGTACCTGGTCAAGGCGAGGTTTGTGGAGCTGAGCACGATAATGATGTGAGGAATAGTCGAACAGGATCTGTCACGGGCCAGCTGGCCTCAGTGATAGCATTTGCCCACTGCAGCACTCTTGATTTTTCTCTATCCTTTTTATCCTCAGGTCACCAATAGCGTGCCTGTGTTAAGGTAATTGGGTAAATGAGGAACTGTTGAAATCAAATGATTAAAAAACCAATCTGGAACTTAAACCTTGACCAGCCAGTTTGTCGTGAAAACTGCATCTGGTGTGACCTGGTAGAGCTCCAGGGGGAAGCCAGCCCCTCAGCCCCCCAGGAGAGCCAGGGTTGGAGAGCCTTCAAAAAGTGGGGGTGCATCCCAGGCCTCCGTAATTACTTCCTCTTCACAGAGGAATATTTTGAAAACTCTTTATTCTTTTACATGAAAAACAGAAGTCTAGGCTGTAAGGATCTTGGGTATTTGAGAGTATCTTCAGTCCTTCTCTCTTGTTCTCTCCCCCTCCCGCCCCTGGCACACTCCCCTTGGTGTTGTATATATGCCCTATGCATGCTGCTAACTGTCTGTTCTTGATAGTAATTCTTTTCAGCGATTGAAAACACTTTTTAACTTCGTTATAAAAAAAGTTGCATATTTTTCAGAGCCCCTGTTAAGGTTATAAGAAAAAAAGAAGGTTAAGTCAGGTAGCGAGCATCCACAGTGCATAGTATTAATACCTTATTTATTATTGCACAGCTATTAAGTGTTTTTATTCAGAAGTATCGAATAAGCAGAAAGTCATCTACATAGGACACGGCTAAAATGTCAGGCTGCAAATTAGTTTGTTTACACAGCAAGCACCGAGGATTTTAGACCCGCTCTCTTGCATGCTGTCATGCTCTAGGTTACAGGCGGTGAACCCACATTCAAATCAAAGCCATGAGCAGGGTGAACTTGGTTTTTAACCCGAGCACAGTTCACCAGGAGTTATTTACATGTATTGGCTGCAGAACTGAATCTGTGATGCTGTTCAGTGTTTCAGATGACCCCTTGCTTGTGCCCTGCAGCAGCCTGTAACTCATCCTGGTGCTGCATACCTCCTCTGGCTGTCATCTGAGAGTTTCCCATTGCCTATTCCAGATGCACTGAGGGGCTGCTGCAGCTGTAAAGCAGGTGTATGTCTTTCCCTGCAAAGATTTTATTTTTATTTTAGGTCATGGATCTTTAACTACTAAGGCCTGACTCTGTCCACAGGCTCCAGGCTGTATTGCCAGGCTTTCTGGAGATCTCTCGGACAGTAACCGCAATTCAGGGTTGCAGCCACATAAAAGTTACTCCTGCTGTGAGAAAGGATGGTGAAGCGGTTGCACTGGGTGCACTCTGTCACTAATGATCCTTTGCGAAAGCCCGTTTTGTTTTGCCGTGTCGAATGTGTTTGAACAAGGTCATGGAAGAATTTTCTGTTCTCGGGGTGGCTGCAGAAGCGGTGTGGCAGGGAAGCTGGTGGGATAGCCTTCTTCCAGGCTGGCCTATTGCTGTGCATCAAATCTGGATGGTGTTCCCGAGCAGATCAGCCCTGAGATCTCTCCTCACACTGCCAACACAAAGATCAATTACTCCCTGTCATGCAGGGTACTCTAAGGAGAAGACCAGTGCACGACAAACTGGTTTGGACCTGCAGAGCCATTTCGTGTCTATCACCGAGGAACCATCAGAGAGTAATGACCTTGTCACTAGTATGCAACTGAGATGGATGTGAAGCAATGACCCAGATGTGTAAGATTCCATCCCATAATTACTCCTCCAAACCAACCAGCTGCTATGCTGTTGCTTTTCAACTGGCTCTTGCCCCGATTGCATACCCACATGGTGCTACTTGAATAATTTCACAAAAATTTCTCATAAGTGGCATATAAATCAGTGGCAACTGTACCTATTCCCGTCTGCACAATGCCAGCTGTAGGCAGGTCCCCAGGTCCCATGGCTTCCCCTGTGAATGGAGATTCATCTCTTCTGCTCTTCATCGCTTAGAAGGGGAGGATGGGGGGAGCTCTGGGATTTAGGGCGCAGGAGGAGTGTGTAGGCATCTCATCTACTTAGAGTTTTCCTCAGCATAGGATTTTTTGGTAGTTCAGACCTATTGTTAAAGGGACATCATCCCTCCAAAAAAACCCAAAACCAAAGCATTTTCCCCTCCGAATCTTCTGACAGCATTGCAGATTGCTGAAAGAAGGGTTGAGAAAATTAATCTTCATCTGGGGAGGTGTATTGGGTTTGCGTGGCAAGGTTTTGGTAGCGAGGGGGCTACAGGGGTAGCTTCCATGAAGAGCTGCTAGAACCTTCCCCTGTGTCTGACAGAGCCAATGCCAGCTGGCTTCAAGACAGACCTGCCACTGGCCAAGGCCGAGCCCATAAGCAATGGTGGTAGTGCCTCTGTGATAATGTATTTAAGAAGGAGGGGAAAAAAACCACCCTGCGCAATTGCAGCCAGACAGAGGAGTGAGAATATGTGAGAGGAACGACTCTGCAGACACTAAGGTCAGTGAAGAAGGAGGCGGAGGAGGTGCTCCAGGCACCAGAGCAGAGGTTCCCCTGCAGCCCGTGGTGAAGACCATGGTGAGGCAGGCTGTCCCCCTGCAGCCCATGGAGGTTAATGGTGGAGCAGATATCCACCTGCAGCCTGTGGAGGATCCCACACCGGAGCCGGTGGATGCCGGAAGGAGACTGTGACCCTGTGGGAAGCCTGCACTGGAGCAGGCTCCTGGCAGGACCTGTGGACCCATGGAGAGAGGAGCCCACGCTGGAGCAGGTTTTCTGGCAGGACTTGTGACCTTGTGGGGGGACCCACGCTGGAGCAGTCTGCTCCTGAAGGACTGCACCCCGTGGAAGGGACCCACTCTGGAGCAGTTTGTGAAGAACTGCAGCCTGTGGGAAGGACTCACGTTGGAGAAGTTCATGGAGGACTGTCTCCTGTGGGAAGGACCCCACGCTGAAGCAGGGGAAGAGTGTGAGGAGTCCTCCCCTTGAGGAGGAAGGAGCAGCAGAGACAACGTGTGATGAGCTGACCGCAACCCCCATTCCCCATCCCCCTGCGCTGCTTGGGGGGGAAGGAGGTAGAGAAAATCGGGAGTGAAGATAAGTCCAGGAAGAAGGGAGGGGTGGGGGGAAGGTGTTTTAAGATTTGGTTTTCTTTCTTGTTACCTACTCTGATTTGATTGGCAATAAATTAAACTGATTTTCCCCAGGTCGAGTCTCTTTTGCCCGTGATAGTAATTGGTGAGTGATCTCTCCCTGCCCTTATCTCAACGCACGAGCCTTTTGTTATATTTTCTCTCCCCTGTCCAGCTGAGGAGGGGAGTGATAGAGCCACTTTGGTGGGCACCTAGCATCCAGCCAGGGTCAACCCACCACAGGAGGGCTTTTTCTCCTAGCTTGCTTTCTCCACAGAATCTCACTTTCCAGCTTCTTCATTGCTTGCCAGGAGCAGTAGCCACAAATCCAATATTGAATGGGAGCAAGGAAGACCATGGAAGGGGAAAGTTGTGATTGAAGAAATGGAGCATCAGGATTTTGTTTTTTTTTCTCCAGATAAACTCCCTTTTATAAAACCTATAGGGCCAAAAAAACTCCAAAATTCAATTGCCATTGTGCTTTAGTAAAGTGTGTCTTAAAAAGTAGTACATTTGAAAGAACAAAAAAAGCCTGGTTTAGCCTGACTGCTAAACATGTTTGCCCAGCCTCAGAGCTTCACTAATAACTCTGCTATGTTTCCTAGCACTGGGCATCATAGCAACTATTCTGCAGTGTATTGCTTTACAGTGCTACAGCAGGGTTCTTTGTTTGTTTGTTTCTGAATGATCTCTAGGCATCTGAGGATACCCCAGTGGTTCAAGGCAAGCAAGATGCTCTAGTGTTATCCTCAATGCTATTTAGCTTTTAACCCTCATGCACAGAAAGCAAAAAAAGCTGGCTGTTGTAAATTAGCTACATGTAACTCCGAGAATTAATATGAATGGAAATACTGGCTTCTTTAGCTGACTTGTGATGAAAAATATCATTCAAGGGACTCAGAAAAATATCTTCTGCTCTTGGACAACACTCAGCTGAATGGGAAGGGTAAAGGAAAAAAAGCAAGCTAAATTCTGCATTAAAACATAGCACTCTTTCCATCCTCTCTTTCTCTTTTTTTTTAAATGCTGATAAACATTTTCCCCCTGTTTATTGTCATATTGGTCCACAGTTTTGTGTAGTGCAGCAGCACGTAATTCAAGGTAGCACAATCTAAAGAAGCAACATGCTCTAAAACTCTGTATTTTCTCAGATTGAACATTATTGGGCCAGACAGCAGGTCTGCACCTTCTGCAGCTTTAATGAGGTTCAGGAGGACCAGGCAGACCGAACAGAGTGTCACTCTCCACCTAAATCCTCTCTACGTCATTTGCTATATCTGCATTCGTGAGAATCCTGCATCCATGAGAGCTCTCCATCTTGAGATGTAAGCATGTGGGTGTTAATAAAAATGAAGCAGTTTTAGGAAGAAAATAGAAAAAAAAAGCTTCTGGCCAAGTTGCACTCAAGGTATTTGCCATAGGGATGATGCAGGAAGTTTGCGGTGAGTTGTTGGGTGATTTGAGAAGTTAAGCTCCAGACTAAAAAGAAAATAATCAAATTTTCTCCACCAAATACCTTCAGCAAATATTTCCACATCTTCTCCAGTTACTAAATATGGTAATATTTAAAGAATTAAGAGTTGAATGTAGGAGCATATGAAATGTCAGGTTGTAGGAGGTTAAAGAAGTCTTTTGAAGTCCAACTTCCCGAATAATTTTCCCTTGCAAAAATTTGATTGCCTTTCGACTAACCCTGTTTAGAATGCATTTACTGATCGTTATCTTTTGGGCTTACATCCTGTAATGAAATCTTCCCCACCGTCATTCAGAGCACGGTCCTTCTGGAGCTGGCGGGCTCGGCCGTGGCTGTGGCTGGCTTGCTGGGGTGGTATCAGAGCCATCTCACCCCCCTTTCCTGACACCAGCCGCTTCCCTTCCTCTCCTGCTTTTAAAGGACAGCCAAAGTGTTTCAAGTGTTGAAATCCCTGTCTCACTGAAATTGCTCTCGACTGGCTGATTTCCTTTGCCTTACAACTAGTAATTAATTAGGAAAAGGTTAATTCCGCACCTTCCAGTATCTTTTCTCCAGTATTATTCAGACTGTGGTTATCTTTCCCTGTGCCCCTCTTTCCTCTGGCTCTCCTGTAAAAATGGCTTTTCAGGATTAGTCGGTTTCTGATCTCGGTATTTTTCTCTGTTGCCTTGTACATCTCTATTTAAAAGCATATTACCAGTGTCACTTCATGTGAAATCCATGTAATTATTTTTTAGGTTTGAAAGGTTTTTGCTTTTAAAGGGCAAGCAACACCTTTTGGCAGTCTTTCCAGGTGCATTAGAACACGTGGGAATTTCCAAGCACAGCAGGAGGAGAGGTTTCACCATCAGCAGTGCGGAGCATCTAGAAGAGCGAGCTGGTGTCCCTTAACACTTCCTTTGTGGAGGGTGGCGGTTGTCTGCAGAGGCTTTTCAGAGCCTAATTTTAAGAGCATTTTAAAGAAATCTCTCCTTTGGTTTTAAAGAGAGACTGCCCAGGTAAGGATGGATGTCTGAAACTTATTGTGTGTGTCCTTCTAGGAAAATTCAAGGTAAGAAAATAAAGGTTTAGAAAATGTCAAAACCTTTTTCAAAGTATTTATTTATTTCTGGATTCAGGGATTTGTTTTCTCATAAAAAGTATTAACCAAATTCAGCATGGCTTCACCAATCGACCAGGTCAGTCTTAGTTGTCATCAAAGGTTATTCAGTGTCCCCAGATTCTGCTGGGCATGTCCAGCAAAATCAGGGGCCATGATGTGTTCTTCTTTTACAGATCCTTGCCCTACAGTAGTTTAATCTTCTGTGTGCCAGGAGCGCCGGGGAGCAGTGTGGTGCAGTCAGTAAGTGGTGCTCAGTTAGGGGCAAGCCACCGACTCATGGCTGATGGCCAGTGGATCGGTGCAGCTTGCTCTCAGGGAAGATCTTCTGGCATGGGGTATTTGCTCTTTGTGACTGCTGCTCAGCGAGCTGGTGCCTTTCTGCTGTTCCCTTCAGGGAATGACTACAAAAAGTGGTACAGGGCAGGGATAATCCATGTTTGAGACTCTTCTGATGGGACCAGTACAAGATGGTATGTCTTAGTTTGGTGAAGGATAGTGTTGTGTAACATTGTTGGTATTGCTACTCCACCATGCTATGATTAACATGTTTTGTCATCAGAGAATGTCAATATGCACCAGAAAAAAAAAATCTCATCTAGAAACACTAAATAAATACATAGAACAGCCAAAGGTACGGGGATGTGGAAGGGCAGGTCAAGCCAGTGAGAGGACCATATCTAGCACTTGTGGGGGCTTTATGGGTTCTAGTACCTCACGGGGAGGCAATATTGTTTTCACTGATGTGGGTGAATATTGAGGAAGCGCTGGCAGTGTAATGTAGGGCACCTACGCAATAGGCAATATACAAATACATCCTGCATCCATTGAGCTGACCTTTAATATTCTCACAATCTGGTGTGTAAAGCACACGAAGCTCCACCAACTTTCTAGTCCCTGGAGTTCTCACAAGGGTGAGATAAGGACATGGTCAAGAGGTTCCTTCACTGTCTTTCTATTTTTGATAGGAGAGGGTTGGAAGTACTTCAGCTGTGCTGCTGAACTCCTGTTTCTGAGACATCTTAGTATTTCTTAGTATTCTGTTTTTTGCTTACTTTATTCAAGTACTAATTATAGCAACACTAATATAGACCAATTTTAATACTGAACAAGCATGCACCAACATTTGTGAAGACATTCTGCCAAGTGACTTTACAGCCATCCTTGACGGAGGACAAGATGGAGGTGTACAAGGAGAAGAACTGTGAGGATTGGGAAGGGCTTTAGGGAAAACCTTGAGTCTGAAATTTGTACTAATTAGACAGGGAAAAGCAAGAGAACTATTGGCAGAAGCAGCAGGAGCAGAAGGTAGAAGTTCCCGCTCTAGTGAATCCCTGGTTACAGGTGAGCAGAAGTCAGGAGGACATGGGAGAAAGAGAGGGGGAAGACAATGTGCCTGCACTTGCTGTTACTGCTAAAAGCAGCAGTGGGTCATTCATCACAACATGTCTCTACCCCAAAGTCCCCAGGCTGCCTTTCCCCAGCGTCGACCCAGTAGCGTTGATGGAAGAGGGCCTGTGAGTGACTGCTAGAAGCCAGCAGCAGTAAGTGTTCATCAGGGGAGCCCTGGTGAGGGACCCAGCATTCTTACCCTCTGCTATTGACCGAAGTCAGAGGCGAGGCACTGGGCTGCCTGGACCTTTGGTATGCCCTGGTAGTGGGGGTCCTGTGTTCTCCTTGTAGCCTCTGGCATAGCAGCTGTGACTGCCTCAGCAGGTGATGTCAGGATGAAGCAATTCGGGTCCCTGGGGGAGAGATGACAGTGGTGATTTGTAGCCAGGCTTTTAAGTGCCATTTGGTAGAACAAATACATTTAGAAAATAATATTGTTGAAACAACAGAGCTGTATATGTTGTATTGTTCTCTGAGGATCGTCTTTCTCCCAGCTTTGAGGAGAGCAGGGCCAGCTTATCAGGCTGTCCTGCAGGTGTGACCCCAGCCCCACATACCTCTGAGCAGCACGTCTTGAATGTCACTCACCCGCTTCTGAAATGACTTCTTCACTCCCAGGCCTTGGTTTTTGACCTTCACGCTGCCACCTCCAGCACAACAATCCTTGTCAGCTTCTTGGGCATGGGCTGTAGATGACTCCAAACTGAAAGGTTTCCCACTTGTCTTTCGAGCTTGTGCCAGGCTGTCCTTCAGGTTAGGGCCGGGCTCCAGCAAGTGCAGCATGGGAAAACCAAGCAATTGCTGGTGTTTGCAGAGACCATGGGTGGTGATGGGCAGACTCATCAAGAGAGGTCCTACACAAGCCTGAAAGACAAGGGGACAAAATTAACCTTCGAGGGGGTTAAGTTATTGAGGTTATTTTCAACCAACTTCATCGTTTTCTTACTTTCTTCATGCTACCTGTGGTTTTAATGCTGTCTGCGGGTGCGGGGTGAATCACCTGGGAGCAGAGGGGGTGTGAAATAGGGGGAAAAGGGGTGATTTGAGACCTCCAGCCTTTGGTGGTGGAGCGAACAGGGGTCAGTGTATGTGAGTTATGAAAAAGCACCGCAGGTAAGCATTGTGCACGCTTGCCCTCCTGACCATGCTGTTCTTCTGTGCAGGTTTCTTCCACAGCAGCTTTTGCGACGACTGCTAGTGTTGGTTTTAATATCAGTGGGATCTCTGTCATTGTGACAGTCCCGCATGGGCCCAGCTCCTCTAAATTGCCAGGGCAGGCTGGCCCCCCGCTGGCCTGGCGAACTCCATCAGCATAATTGGGGCTCCCGGCAGGGCTCTGCCGCACGGAGCAGCTGGTGCAACCGGGGCACCCTCGGCAGCAATTGCTGCTCTTAATGAGTGTGTTGCTGTTTCATTAATGAGTGAGTGGCTGGGATTTCATTTTCCCCCTGTACTGGTTTTCCAGACCCCTTCTTGAGAAAGCAGACCAAATTCAGACGAAAGCAATACTACGGTATTTGAGATAAAATTACTTCAATTTTTTTTATTTTTAATTTCTTTTTAACCAGAGCAGAGTCTCTGAAGGCATCAAAATTGATATTTTTTGCATATACAGTGCTACTGCATTTGAAACTATTTGCCCTTATTAACTAACACAGATGTTTCCCTAAAAGACATTGCTATTCCTGGCTGAGTAGCATCACATATTGCCAGGGAGAATTAGGATTTTGAGGAGAAGAGGGCTTTATGTTACCAAAAAACTGACAAAAAAAGCCACACACAAAACCCACCACCAGAACTATGCATGTTTCTTTGAATGCGTTTTTCCATAGACTTCTGCAAGGTCTTTTGTGAAGGGAGCAGCAGCCAGAGACCAGCTTCATGTACCACAAATGTCAGTGAGTGAATGAACAGCAGCAAAATATTTCCCTCTTTGGGAAGTGGGGATGCTTCCCGCCCCAGCCGTGGAGAAGCACACGCCGACACAGTCAAGATAGGGATGAGCAAACTGCTGAGTTGGTCTGCAGAGCAAGGACTCGACCTGCAGTCTGAGGGAGCCCGGGGTCTGACGGGCTGGAGGATTAGCCTGCTTATCTCGTTTTCTGGCTTTCAGTTAGGATTTAGTTAAGAATTTTCTGCATCTGCATCAGCAAGAAGAAATGGCTGTTCCTGGGATTCAGAAAGGTCAGCAATCGGCCAAAGATTTTTAAGCACACAGGTTGAGACTTTTAATGTGTTGGAAATGCATAGGCTGGAGTCAAATCCTGAAAGTAGGTCCTTGGCATCAGAAAAGTACGGGAGAAGCTTCTAGCTAGGATTGCCTCACTCTAGATACGTGCATTTGTAAGCAGTGGGAGGTGTACGCGCTCCATTTTGTGCCGGCTGTTCATCCCTCCATGCCAAATGCACCCCAGTTGCTGCTCACTTTCAAACCAGCAGCAAAGCTCCCATGGGCTCGGGCGCAGTGGGGTCTTGCTGGGTATGTGGCATTTGGGAGACCGTCCTCCGGGGCTGGAGCTCCCCTTGCCATGATGCCGCTGGCTGCCAGGGCAGCCCCTGGCTCCCAACCCCGGTGAGGGCTGCAGGAGCACACCCCGCCGCCCCTCCGGCAGCACCCCATCTCTGTGAAGGAGGGGGTTCAGCTGGCTGTATCCGCTCACAGCCTGCTGACTTTTCCAACCCCAGCTGCGCTTTGCCCACCAGCAGGCATCTGGTAGGTGCCTGCTTTGAAGCGTTACTCCTCTGCAGGCAGAACGAGCCCCTCAGATTAATGGTCTGCCTAAAAGCTAAAAAGGAAAAAAAAAAAAAAAGAAAAAAAAAGAAATCATTTAAAACATCACATTAAAATGCCACTCCACATCTGAAAGGATCCATTAAAACTTTTATAGAGCTTTTTACATTTGTTTCCCCTGTTTTATATTTTGTTCTGGATTCAGGCGCTCCTCTCTTATAATTCTCCTTTGTAATAAACATTTTTGCCTTGGATGGCTCTGCGCTAACAGGGACTGTTTGCTGTGCAGAAGGAAACATGAGGCTTTTTCCTAGAACAGAGCTTTTCTTTCTGCAACCACTGTTTGCGGGGATCTGTCCTAGGTGGGAGCCATGGGAACCGTGCGCTCTCCCCAGGACGTGGTCCCGCACCATCATTCTGAGAGATTTTATGGGGTTTTGAGGGACTCGGAGAAGTGCATCTGGGCTTCACGCTCCTGTTCTCTGCCTCCAGCTCCTTCACCAAAAGCCTGATGGTGGCAGGGGCCGAGGGAAGGGCTGGCACTGGGAAAGCTGCAGTATCCCGTGGCCAGGGCTATGTTTCCCTCTCCCCCATCCCACCACAGTGCTTCTGGTCCTGCTGCCTCCGCGCATGTTCCCACCGCTCTGCCTTTCTCCACCTCCCAGTCTTCACATGTGTTCTTACTTTTCATGGTCTTTTCATTAAAAAAAAAATAGATTAATTATAAAGTCTGCTGCGGGTGAGAGAAGAAAAAGCTTCTAAGGTTCAGCAGGAACTGGGCAGTTGTCCCCCTCCCCCTCCGGACCATGGGCAAGGACAGGGTCAGCAAGCAGTGGCTCAAGCAAGCCTCTGAAGTTGGATGAATTACTGCAGAGTAAAAGCTGCATAACCTGCTCTGTCCGCACATCTGGCCCTTGGTCCAGGCCTAGGTTTGCATTGCTCTGCTCAATGGTGTTCCTTTTTATTAAAAAAAAATTATATTTTTTTAATAGACCTTTCACCTGTTCAGTGTTTTTTTTGGAAAAGATTTTAACTCACAAGTATTGGAAGAGTATCACACAAACCCTGCTGCCTGTGGTGGAAGCCCGGGAGCAGCGGGATGTGTCCTGCATCCCTCTCAGCCCGTCCCCTCTGGCGGGGCCCGGGGAGATGCTCGCCCACCCGCCCGCCTGCTCGGGGAGCGAGGGGCAGTCTGCTGCTGGTGCAGCTTTAACCCCAGGCCTCTCTAAATGCAACCCGCTCGCCATGGCACATTGTGCATGGGGGATTGGTGATGCCAACTGTTACGTTGTTGCTTTGAAAATAATTTTGTTTAAGATCTCAGATTTAGGCTAGAGTCAAGTGTCCTGACAGGAAAATGCCAACAGCTTACCCAGTTAGTCACAAGCAACCCACGGCAGCGTGTTGTGCCATGTATTACTGCTTATTTGCCTTGCCTTTTCCTTCTTCTTTTGCGTGCACGGCATTGCAGAGCCCATCAGATGAAATCCAACTTGGTGCTCACCTGTGGTTCCCAACTATGAGATTTGACAGTGCATTATTTCGTCCTTCCCCTTGTCTTTAGTCCCCTGCTCTACCCCTTAAACTGATATGTATTTTTGAAAGCTAAATATTTGCAGCAAAGCCTCTGTCTGTGGGTCAGTACACTGGCTACGGCGTGGCTGCCTGGACGGGCATTTCTTGGGAGCAATAAAGGTTTAACACCGGCATTGCCGGGGTGGTGCTGCCCCGCAGTGCTGCTCCTTGCACAGCTCCTCTTCTTGCTGTACTGCCTTGTTGCTGTACGCGCTGCTGGGGCTTTCCTGCCCTTTCTCCGGCTGCTTGGCATCGGCACACCTGAGCCTTGCAAACTGAGGGCTGACTTCAGGAATGCAAATAGTGTCCCCTGTGCATCCACACCATGTCTCTAAAAACCTTTTCATCTTGTTCCTTGTTGCCCTGGAGGATAATTACTTCAAAAAGCAGCCCTGTTGCCTGGTATTTCAGTTTATCTCATTACCATTGTGTTTGCCAAGCCAGCCAGCTTTGCCAAAAACAGAATCAAGGTTGCTGGCAGTGCTGGCTGGCTCACATGTTCACCCTCTCTGCTGGCTGAGATGCTAATTTTTCCTTGATTGCAAACCCTGCATTCATCTTTTGTGTATTAGCTGTGCCTACAGATATGGCATAATGGCTTTAAAACCCGGGCCTGAGCCTGCTGGCCCCTCTCCACGGGCCGCCAAAGGCAGGGCTAATGGATGCTGTTAGCATATTTACTTGCCACTTTTTTGGCCAAGGGGAGCAGCTGGCTGGCACCCACGGCTGGCAAAGGGCAGGCGGGAGCATCACATCGGAGAGCTGCTTGGCAGGCAGTGTGCCGAGGAGGGAGCTGGAGGAGGAGATGCAGATGGACGGATGGATGGACTGGCGCAGGGATATATGCACCATTGCAGAGGTCATTTGTCGCAGTGCCGGCTAGTTGCAAGAGTAGAGATGAGAGCTGACAGCTTCTGGCTGTAGGAGCTTCCCCGGGCTTCAGGAAGACTGGAACAGCCTCAGGATACCCTCAGGACAGTCTTAATATAATCTGATTTTCCCCTTCTAATCTTGGGTTGATTGCAACAAACTATGTGTAAATTTTTTAAAAGTCTTCGGTGCAAAATGCTGAGTTGGCAGTAGTGTAGTCACAGCCTGAACAGGCGTTCATGCTCATGTTGACTTGCGTTGGCATTGCCATCACGGTCAGAACGGGGCACCAAGCTTTGGATTGCTGCTTAAAATCAGTTTAATGGCCAAGGATTATTGTGTTGTTTTTAAGATCCCTAAAATTGGACAACCCCCACCCCCCAAAAAAGAGAGAAAATCAGCAAAGTCTCAAGCTATTAACCCAGGGCTGAGCAGCACTTGCAAGGATGGATGACATGGGGTGGACAACCACATCCCGAGTTTTGCATTGCAGTTTAGGATAAACCTGCCGTAAGCGATGCTATGGCTGTTGCTAAGCAACAAGTAATGATTGCTATAGCCAATATGCCCCTCTTAAAGGTACATTTGCAAAGAGTAATCTTTTGTGTGCATGAAATTAATTTGCAGATGTATGGATTTATATTAGTTAATGGCAATAAACTCTGGAAATGCTTCAGTGCGGTGTTAAAATGGAATACAATGTGGCATGAAGATATTGTGTAGTGAAAACATTAAGCCCTCCCCTTTAATTAATTGGAACTTAAAGCTGGGATATCTTACTCACCAAAATAAATTAACAGTAAATCAGGTTACAGAATAAATTAACAAATTAAAGCGGGTTAGTTGGAAAGTTTAAAAGAAAGAGCATCTGTGAGCTGCCTGAATTGCAGATAGTTAGAAAGTCTTGAGCTGGAAGGGAAGGCTCACATATAAAAGCGTAACTGTTTGGGGTCTGCTTAGAAGTGACTGATTTTCAGTCTTTAGCATCGAAGTCTGGACCTGCTCTAAACATGGATTAAAACTCAGCCATGGTGTCCTGCCCACTGAATTCAAAGCAGCCACACCAAGAAAGGACTTTGGCTGCTTATTTTCTTCTGTTTTTGCGAATAGCTGCCATAGATTTGCAGAGGATAATGCTCCTTTCACAGGGCATCACAAATCTCCCTTTTTCTTTTATTTTTTTAAGCTCCTTTTCCTTCTCTTGCTTTTCTCCACCAGCAAGGACTCCGCTTTGTCTCCTGTGCTTGCAGAAGGTGCTCCCACCCCTCCCCAGGGACGTACCCCCGGTCCAACCTGCGGATGCAGTGGGTCTCCTCAGCCATTAACCTTGACTGACGCGGTGGCTTTGGAGATGCACGGAGCCATTGGCAGGCCAGCGCCGCTGGCTCTCAGGGTCTCCAGGAGGGACCAGCGTGATGGTCCTGCCATGCCGCAAAACTTGCCTGCGTTCCTTCGGTCACCCTGGGCTCGCTCTGCCGCCGCGGCACAGCTGGAGAAACACTCATCTGCCGGCAGTGGGAAGAAGGAACCGTGGCAAGGTATTTTAACAGTATTACTTTCAGGTGGTTGCTACGTCTTTTCTAATTAAAATAAAATCATCTTAGGACTCCTGAAATGAATATTTGGTATAATAGATTCAGAAAGTGATGAAAATGTTTTCATTAAATAGTGAGAGAGGGAGAGAGACCCTGCAAGGCATAGCATTTTATCTCAACTCTCTAATAACATTAATAAACCCTTTAATCTTTGTCACGTTTATGACTTAATGGCAATCCTTAAAGACATGACAGACAAGAGCTGCCAGGTTCCTTTAACCTATAAGCATTCATGTTCTTCACAGGATTTTGATTAAGTGGAAAATTCCTCTGTGACGGGCTTTATTCTCCGTGTAAAGCTGTGCTCCACAGTTGGCATGAGTGGTGGAGGATGCTAAGCCCTGGCTGGGACCCGGTGGTGCCAGGGGATGGTGGTGGCATCTCCCTCCTCCATGGCCAGGAGCCAGGTGGGTGCTGTCTCCTTCCCCGCCACCAGCTGGGGGTATTTAGTGTCAGCCCCGGTGTGACCAAGCCTGTGCCATCTCCCTTGTTCCACCCGTGCTGCCCAGGTACAGACCTGACCCTTCTGATGGGCTTCGCTTCGCTTCATCTGTCACCTGGGGGACTTCATCCCTCCTTTCCGTGAAAAGTGTGTTTAAAGTGATTGATGGCAAGCTTTATGTTGTATTCTCCACTTTCTCTGGGCTACAGAGCACTGAATAATACACCCCCTTTGCTCACGTACACATGGGTCTGTGGTGGTCTGTAATTTCAAACAAGTAATATTTGCTAAGAAGCAGCATTAAAAGAGTGTCCTTTGGTTGCATGGTCAAGCACTCCAGTTGCGGATGCCAGACTGAGAGTCGCCAAGCCCAAACTTCACTCTGCCCCTATATGCTGTTGTCCTGTGGTCTGAAAGAAGCAGGTGTCCAGGGGAAAAATAGTGTGTGATCATGTAATTAGGGGGCTGCACAACAAGACAGGCACAGCTAGGAACTGAACCCAGCCTTTGTACTTTCTTTCTTTTTTTTTTTAAATTTTTTTCAGATTCCCAGCAATCTGGCATTTTCTAATCTTCGAGTCCTTGACTATAAAACCTAATTAATGCTCTTTTAATGCAGGGTTTTTTGCATTTAATTTCCCAGGGCTTTTTTTTTTTTTTGTTACATGCAAGTGCAGCCTTTTTTCCTCTATTGATGGGGTTTGGACCCAGAGTATCCCATTACTGCAGCCACCATCCTAGCATTTCCCAGTTGGAAGCAGAAGGATGCTCCACTGATGGGGTGAGTCCAGAACAGGGTCGTCAGTGGCAGCTCGGCCCTTTCGGTCCCTGTGGTTCCCCCTGGGTACCCTGCGCCCTGGGAGGGCCGGGGCAGCCACATCCCTTCCCTGCCTGACTCGGGGGCACGGGAGCATCTAGTGTGCCCAAAAAGAAAGAACTCCACATGGTACAGATGGTATTTCATACGGATTTGGTTTGATGTCATCTGCTGCGAAAATAAATACCAGCTTGATAACTTCACTGTTGTAAATGATAAGCTGAAACCTCCGTGGTTGTTTTTCAGTCAAATGCCAGTAACAAAATGAAAAATCACCATTAACCCCCTCCTTTATTTGCATAGTTCTGATGCTGTCAAAAAAAAGACAATACTCATGTAGCATAAGGAGAATTTTTAAATAGAAGCATTACATTTTAAAATCCTAATAAAGATAAAAGCAAAATAAACACTGAAATTTGAATTTAGAGAATGAGGGAAGAAAGATTAGTCTGTGCTGGTGAAGTAAGGAAGGTAGTGGCTGGTAACAATTTTTAATAGCACATTAATGCTGAATTACTTTGGAATTTCTGCAGGAGTCAAGATGACATCCACATAAACACCAAATGAATTCCAAATGATTGGTGTTATCATAAAGAGCACCAAATGAATTAATAATGATGGAACACTTAAACTAAAATGTTATCTCTCTAATCTGTTGTCTCTTTTATGCACTGCTCAATTCATTTTTAGCCAGCTATGACCTTTTCTTTCGTTTGTCTTTTAATTTAAATATATATATATTTATTTTGGCACGAATGTCTGCTCCTGTACCATGTGAAGTGGGACTTGGACTAGTCCGTCTTCATAACAGTTTTGCATTGGCATTGCAAAATTTAAGAGATAGATGGGAAGACATCTGGATGTGAGATGTATCGCTGGGAAAATGACTATGACTAATAAGAACCATAATAATAACTATTCTGCCTTGATGGTCCCACATGTGCAGAGACCTCAGAGCACCCTTAACAGCATTTAATAAACTAAATGGCTCACTTTACAGCAACACAATATGTCTCCCCCTCCCACAGAGAAGCCCAACAGGATAGGATGCCTGAACTCACAGTCTGTGTAACTCAGCCGAAAGAGAGAAGTGAACAGGAGGCCGGGGCAGTGATGCCCCATGATGTGCCAGGGAGGAGCTGAGCACGAGCACTGTGGCTACACGTGTGGGGGCTCATATGCCTGCCAAATGTGTGCTCCTTGGGGTGGCGGATGGGCACAGCCTGTGCAGGGGGACACCACCACCAGCAGCATCTCTTTGCCATGAGCAGTGGTGACCCTGGTCACGCCAGGTCCCTTCCCAGGGCCAGGCTGGGTGCACTCGCTGACATATTAGCAGTCAAATGACATTTAGGGAGCACAAGTCTCACTCCCTCCTGCAGGCCAAGTAAATATCATTAGTAATGATATTAAATCTCAAATTGTGCTGCTGCACTATGGCAACCACTCAGCAAGCATTTGCTATTGCTGCTTGTTTCTAACAATTACTTTCATAGACTTTATTTCTTAGAAAACTATTACTGACCATAATCCTCTACATGGCATGCCATGAAAATAAAAAATACCAAAAAGAGAAAAGTCAAACCAGCTTTCAGAGTGAGGTTGTAGAGCTGGCAGGTTTTATTTTTGTTAGAAAGGTGACGATGCTGGGTGCTGCACTGGGGAGCCGGGCAGGGCAAGGCTTTTCTGGCCAGTTAGCCTGGGTGGCTTTAAAGGAGCGCATGTTCCCAGGCAATCAGCTTGCTCTCCTGTACACTATCCATCACACAAATATATATACACACTTACATATATATACAAAAATTTTTTTATATATATGTGTGTATGTATTATCTGTATATGTGTGTGTATATATGTAAATACGTGAGTGTATATATATATGTGCATGTATGTGTGTGTATATATATAAAGCCAACAGCTAAGAGGTTGTGCGTGTGTGTATATATATACACACACTTTTATATATATATATATGGCTTTATATGTATATATACACTTTCTCTATATATATGGCTTTATATTTATATACACACACACAAAACCTCTTAGCTGTTGGCTTTTCTTCGCTGCAGAAGTGTTCGCTGGGCTGTAGCAGGCTGCCGGTGGCAGTGGTGGGCTGCTGGCCCATCACACGTGCTTTGCTTCTGTGACAGAAGCAACATATAATTATATTACAAATTAACTTGCAAATGCTGGTAGAGATGTACTCCACAGGAAAAAAAAAAAAAAAAATCGGTTTCATCTTCTCTTGTGTCTCGTAGCTGGTCTCTCCAGCACAGTCTGCACCTTCAGGATCCGTGCCCTGGGAGCACTAATCATTTTTATTAACCATTAAACAAGAAGATCCTTTTTATTTGAAAATGTAAAACATGCAGGAAGCACTAGCTATAGCCGCTAATTCAGGTCACATTAAACGGCTTTTCCTCACCTCTCAGCTCGTCCCTGTTCTGCTGAAAGCTCCTCGCCGTAAAACCCGCCACTGCCCCTCTTCCCCGTCGGGGTGATGGTTTGTTGCGCGCATTTGCATTTAGAAGCCAGATTATATCTTGAATAATTACACTTCATTTCTGAGTGACCTGATGTAAAGCAAGCCCCTTTTAAAGTGTCGCTCACGGCAAGTTTATGAGGTGTTGCTACATTTTCTTAACATTTTTTTCACCTTCCAATCATTTTTATTTTGTGTTGGGGTGGTGACGGGTGAAGGCACTGTGACCCCAGAAAAGCGAGCCGGAGGACGGCAGTGGCTGGGGTCACGTCTGCGTCTGTGGGGTTTGGTCACTGGTGGGACGAAGCCCCGCTCCTGCCCACCTTGCCCCCGGCGAGGAACAGCCACGCAGGGCTAAGGGCTCCCATGGCCCAGGGAAACTCAAACGGGAGAGGGACTGAAATCAAGGCTCCTACCTGGGGTCTGCTCTTCCTAAGCTGAGCAAAGTGGGCCTCATGTTTTATTACGAAGCCGTGGCTGATGCCACCTAGTTAGCACTATAGAACAGATTCCTCACATGCTTTTTTATTACGCAGCTTGGCGGCTGCTGTGTGAGACTGCGGAATATTTTACTGCTTTGTGGCTCGCATTCAATATGGCAAAACAAGAACGAAAAGTTGACAAAAATCTAGCTTTTTTTTTTTTAAACACTGCTTTTTTTTTTTTTTTCCCAACAGGCCTCCTGCTGTGACAAAACTGTTATTTAAACTGAAACTAAAATAAATTAAGCCCACCTAATAAGAAAAGCATTTGAAGGCAAAGCATCAGCCTAAAGACTGGCTGGGTAGGAGGCTGGTCGTGCCTGCCCCTCCTGCCCCTTCTGCCCACAGGTGCCGGCAGAGGCTGCTTTGGTGGTACTGGCAGGTCCCGGGGTTAAAAAAAATGAAACTTTTGGTGCCTGTGTCAAACCGAGCACAATTTAACCGCCAGGTTGTGGCCTGTCCAGACCAGAACTATAGATAAAATTTATTATTATCAATGAAATGGCTCTAAAGACCTACTTGTAACGGCCAGCGTATCTCCATCTACCTTCAAGTCCAGCTGAGGTTGCTGATTACCCACCAGCACCACCAACTGTGGGCATTCCCGCCTCCAGCTTGCCTTACAAACCTGCGGGTTTGTCTGTAAATACCTCGCAACCCACCCCCCCAGCCCCCGCCCGGCCACATACCTATAAATAAAAGAAAGGGCAGGCCTGGCTGAGGCGCAGTGCCTACTTTGATGTGCGGTAATGGACTTTGCTTTTAATTCGGGGTTGTAACTTCCATCCCGACGTAAAACTGGGAGCTGCGGAATAGCTGCATGCATAATAAGGGGTGAAAGCAAGGATGCGGCGCGAGATGCGTCTGATGTTGGATGAGAGGGAAGATAGCCTTTAATCATTTTGTTTTCAAAGAAGCTTTAGAGAGTTCTTTGAAGATGAGGCTTTTTGAGAGCTGCTTCTGGAAAACGGGAGGCAGCGATACACGACGCCCACCTTCTGCTCACGTCCACCCGCCCCCGTGGTTAACCTGCATGTGGGACACACAGATACACACGCCTGCGTCCCTGCCTTTGGCGCACAGCCCTCCAGGCTGGCACCCCGTAAACTTCTGCAAAGCTGAGCTGATCTCATGCTGCCCGGAGAGGCGAGACCTTGATGGCTACAGCAGCAAGGAAAAACTGCCCCCGTGTCTTTTCATTTGAGGTAATCACGGGCCCTCAGCGAGCGGAGGAAGGCAAGCAAAGGCACCAGTGGCTAGAATAGGATGCCCAGCCTCCATTTAATAATAATAGTATTTTTGTAATGATAATGTTCTGTAAATCATGTCTCACTATCACCGGATGAAAGGGAATGATAATGATCGTCTGATCATACTTTATTTTAAGGAAAAGCATCGTGATGGAGAGGCATGGAAGCTGTGCCTGTCCTGTAGTGCAGCATTTGGGGTGGGAGAAGGCGAGTGGTGTGTCACCCACCCGCCGCAGTCTGGCTGTACGGTACCTACACAGGCGGCTTCTTTATGGGCTGGGATCTGGCACAGCAGGCTTGTTCGCCTGCATCTGAAGGCACCGCGGGGTTGAACATCGCCTGAATATCCCAGGCTGGGGAGGGTAGGTGAGCTCAGCTCAGCTCACCAGCACTCAGCCTGTGCCAATAGCGCACCTGACTTTATTTTGAGGACTGAGGTCAGGATGCTGCTGTGTTAAATGCATCACGTACGAAATAAGCATGCGGCTTCTTGCTCCAAAAATGTTACAGGCTGAGAGGAAGAGCCTTGGGGAGCGGGCGTGCCAGCAGTCCTATTTTTACCAAGCGGTTTGGCCTCAGTAAAACAACAGCCAGGCCAGCAAGTGACCGCAGGCTCTTGGGATGTCAGTGGCGTGCGTTGCCCCCAGGCAATCGTGCTGAGCGTGGTACTACTGGTCTTGTCAGTGGTTTTGTACATCTAGGTCTTCTCTCGTGTCATTTGTAAAGTAAGTGTGTGCTGGTATTTGAGGTTATTTACAGATGCCACAATGCCATGACAAAAAAAGCCTATGAAACAGCCAAAATAAATTAATTACTGCCCGTCCCCCCCCGCTGGGTAAGGAACAAGCCCACACTCATTGGCATTGCAAGGGGCCTTGTTCTGGCTGGTGTAAGAAGTGGACAAACAGCACCACATCAGCACCCCTCCACGTAGCTCCGGGTGGAGGAGCTGGGGTCTGCCCCCACGCGTCGCACTGTCCCCACCTACCGTGTCACCTGGCCGGGCCCTTCTGTGCCCAGCCCACCTCCCTTCATTTTGTGAAGTTAAACTGCACAAAGATTTTTCACATCTCGAGTTCTGGTCAGCTTATGGCTCTAACAAATGCACTTTCCAGTCCCTTCAGAAAAGGAAAAAGCAACCCCAAATCCACATCTCCAAAATTGCTGCTGCGTTTGGTACAAGTTCTGCAAATGTTTTCTGTAGAGATCTCCATTCCTGGACGTACAACCCCAAGACGCTACTGTTTTCAGACTGTGTGCCCATACCAGCATGTTGAAGGTTAAATTTGAAAGGCCCAAAGAGGTCTAATGTTTGGTGGGTCCTGTCCTCTGCGCATTGAAACCAAAATCACTTTCCCCTTTCTCTCCCCTTGTCTGCAGCAGGTACTTAAAACCTGGCCTCGTTTTCGGAGGTGTGAAGGCTTTGTGACAGGCACTGCAGCTGGGGATGCAGCTAATGACACCTCGCAAATGCGGCCTGCTTAGGGATTAAATGTGGCGCTGCATGGCAAAAGCATGGCAAATAACTTTGGGAAGTTTAGAGATAGTGTGTCAGACTCCTATTTTCACTTCTCAGCGATGCGATGCTATTTTAGGACAGGCCAAGCCTTGCCTTTTTTTAATTAGGTTTATTGCTATAGCTACATGGTGGTGTGTACGTGTTAACATTTGATTTTTGTATCTAATGTAAGTGACTGAAATAAACAATCCAGATCTGATAGTCCCAGTGGGGGGACTGACATTTGGATTTGGCTCAAAATCTGTGCTTTTGACGCTTGTTAGACTCCAACACCTCAGTCAGAAAGCACAAAGCATGGCGGGGGGGTGGGCTGCACGGTAGAGCTGCGTTTGGCACCTCCAACCTAATCCTCAACTCATGCTGGAGTGCTCCTCGGAGGTGCTTGCTGCCATCGCTGCGTCGGGTTTGGCTGATGGAGAGATCTGAAGAGGGGCGTTATAATGCCACTGAGGCATCAGCTTAATTAATAGAGCTTGCAAAGTCTCCCTAGAAGGGATCTTGTGCCACCAAACCTGTACAGCCCAGCACTGCTGTGCCTGGGTTCCCCTCCGTGTTGTGCCACCCCTGCTGAGCCTGTGCGTGGGAGACAAAACCAGCAAGGACTGGGACAAAGAGGAGTATTTTACAGTGGGTTTGAGCGTGGAAGTGTCCCGTGGAAGGTCCAGCGGGCCACGATCATGCCTGCTCGCTGCCTCTCTGCTGCTCACTCCTACCCCGCACCATCGCTCTTTTTCTAATTTGGAAACAAGCCTCGACAATCGGAGAGCTGGGGGCGAAGGCTGAGGCGCAGGGAGCGGCTGTACAGCTCCCTTCTCCATTTCCCTTGCCCCAGCCCACGGCTCTGGGAAGCAGATGGTCCCTGCAGGGCCGGTAGCCCAGCGCCGTCGTCTGCCCTGCTGCCTGCAAAAGCACCGCACTCCCACTCCCATCAATCAGCACAGACCAGGTGCCTGGAAGCATCTCTTGCCAATCGCCTTTTATTACCTTTAAAAAGCCAAGAAACCCAGAACAAGACAAAAACTGAGACCATGTGAACATCATGCAATGGATTCGCTTTAAAGCAGGCTGGCGGGGGGGCAACCAAAAGCCATGTTAGAGTAGAAGTATTGCTTCACCCATGTCTGAAGGCCAGATCGGGTGGACTGTCACTGGTGGGGTTGGTGGTGACTGTTGTGAGTGATCAGTCCGATGCTGAAGCAGGAAATGGAAACACACTCATGAGCCATCATCCCGGGTAACCCCAGATCTGATTCTGACCCAAATGCAATTTCTTACATGGTGATGACAGTGAGAAATACTCTTGTCACGGGTACTTTCTGCCTAGCCAAAGTCTCTTTGGAAAGGAGCAGCACAATCAATACTGTTACAAGGGTTTTTTTAGTTCAATTCTGTTACTTAGTGTGACTAGTACTCCAGCAGTCCATTGTGGAATGGATGTTATCCAGCAGGAGTGAAGTTACCGCACTCTGCCCTTCAGCCTCACTCTGTCGTCTTGCAAAATTCATAGCACAAACTAGAGTAATATTAGCTTCTCAAAAGAATGTGTTTTGGAGAGTTTCAGCAACCATGGAAATAACTTTGCATCTTGTCCATCATGTGGATGTGACAAAACACATGCCCTTATTTTCCTGAGGTATAGCCAACATTTGAGTTCATTACATTTAATGGAGTAGGGTCACCCATAAAGTTATTCATAAGGTATTTTCTGAGTGGTTTTCACCTTCTCTTTGAAAAAATAAATTATATCAGCATGTTCACCAGGTACAAATGGTGCTGGCATTTCAGCTGTTATTATGTTATTAACTTTTTTAACCTAATAATTTTCAGTCAACAGTAAGAAGCAATTTTCACTCACTCCAGTGACCAGAGTTGGAGATTCTGCAAAGCGTCCTCGTAGGGTTCACCTTGACAGACACCTAATTCCCTCCTAAATCGAAACATTACCCCTGACACTCCCATTGCAGTTACCAAGAATTTCCATTTCCCCTTCGGTTAGGATTTAATTTAGAAGGCAAAGACTTCCTAAGCTATGGGAGAGTAAAGATAGATGGTATGGGAGAAGAAGACTGATGAAATGTAGTTGACTCCGGATCTGAAATATTTTATCCCTCCTCAATGTAGGTTAAATTATTCTTCACCTTTCCCATATCCATAATTGTCGCTGATCTTGGACCAACTCAAAACCCTACTACTGAGTTCAGTAGACTCAAAATTGCCACTAGAACTGGAAAAAGAAAAAAAAAAAGAAGAGATTTGTTAGTGTCCATATACAATATCCCAAGACTATACACAGCTATGAGATACAGCAAATTTAAGAAAGGCAATTTTTTTCTCATCACTGAGTATTTATTATATATAACAAATACATGAAAAAGAAAAAACTATATTGTGTGATATAAATAGTTTATTTACATTACAGAAAAACATCAAGACAATGTATACTATTTCAAATATATCCATACATAATCAAATATAGCTGTAGTACATGTTCTCATTGGTGTAGATTACCACAAATGCAAGGCAACATGTGTAGATCTTGTCTTAATCTTTTGTCTATAATACTGTATTTTGTAGTCCAAGCTCTCTGCAGTTAGTTTTGCCATTGTGGAAACATGCGCTCTTTAAATTAACCTTGTCGATGCTCTTGTTGTGTTGTCTGAACTGTAGTGCCCTGTGTTTTGCTTCTGTCTGTGGATTCTGTTGCTCCTGGGACATTTCCTGGAAGAGAGAGTTGTGAGAATACACGGCTCTTAACAACGCGTCTGCTCAAGAGGCGGCGTGGGCAGCAGGGGTCATGAGGGTGAGAGAGGGATCCTCTGGCCCTCAGCGCGTTTCCTCTTCAACGAAATGAAATGGGCTGGCTAATGGCAACGGTACCACAAAAAACCCCACAAACCCCACAAAACATACTGTAAACAAAAATATGGCAAGGGACTTCCTGCTCCTTACTGGTGAGCAGTGGTGGCTCTGCTGCGTTGCGACAGCCCCAACTGCACCGCATCTCTCATCTTTAAATAAAGGATTTATTTTCAGCAAGGCGCAGGTGGAAGATTTAGGATGGTCTCACGCTCACCTGCTCAGCATCCCAGGTCTGTGAAGTATTTACAAAGTGGATGCGGGGGCTGCCTTTCTGAGGAGCTAAGCATCTGCAATCCCTACAAGTCTCCATGGAAATGCTCCATGCTCAGGTCATCAGCGAGCAGCTGCTTTACTTATGGGTGCCTGCACCACACTACGCTCCTCACACGGCTGCTTGGCTTAGTGCGGAAAGCACTTGCACTGGAAAGACCAAAATCTTATTTTCCTTTGGATGGCTGCAAAAGCAAATCTCTTCTGCCTCAGGACCTCATGGTGCTCCTCAGTAAGGGCATGTTTCAACCTTTTACCTGCAGCAGCGTCGGCTATGGGAGCTGCTACGAAGCATTTCCTGCTAATGGAAATATAATAGCGTGTTTCTGGTTTCCTCCCATGGAGAGGCACCCTTAGACAGAAAGCATGGAGACATTTAGCCCCAGGGGGAGGCTGCAGGACATTCTAAGCAGCTGAAAGCCAAGGGGGTTACAGCAGAAATTGTTGGGCAAGCAGAACCACAGCAGGGTGACCAACACCCTCTAAAAATGCTCACACTTTTTGCATTTGTGGTAGCAGTAGGAAAATGGTGAGCTACAGACAAACAACCAGCAATGAAAATTGTCCTTTACCCAGGGTGACCTAGTTAACATTTTGCACAGGAGAAGGAAGAAGGTATTCCTAATTTGGCCACGTGTTTGTCCTCTTTCTTCAGCTGAAGCCCCAGTACAAGTTTTTAGCCTGGGTGCGCCTCTTTCTGCCCTCTGCGTGGGCAGCTACACAAGAAAGACTGAAACACCCGTTTGAGTGGCATAACAGAAAGCCCCACGATACTGCAGACCATACTGACACGGAAAAAAAAAATCCCTTTGTATTGGGCTAACTTGTTTTTCTGTTACAGGGAGGCTTTCAGTGGCACCTTGTGAAACCCTATGGATTATGCACTGTGGAGAGCCCACCCTCTCAGTGCAGCGAGAGCTCAAAGCACCTGCCTTCAGCTCTGTGTCAAATAAATAACAGCAAAATAGAGTGAAATAAATTTTTACTGACCCCTTAAAATCAAAAAGGCCATTTTTTTCCCCTATTGAATGGGAGTGACGCTATAGTTTTGTGACGCCAACTGTAAGGCTAAACAAGAGGAAGAGCATAAGGACTTATGAAGCGTTTCAAAACGCTGAAGTACGATTATATAAGTGTCTAACAAAATATGGGGCAGATTGTCCTGACTTGCCTCACTTTTAAGCCGACGGGACCACCCCCTCATGAGAAACTGTATGGCTGTGCACTATATTTTGCCTTGTTCCTTTCTTGGAAGCAGTAAAGTAGGCTGCTATCATTACTCCAGGAAAAATAAGCCTGCATCTCCAGCGCTCTCGGAGGTCATGGCAGAGCTTTCATTATGAAACTAATGCAGACTTTAGCTGTTTTGCAATTTCATGACAAACTCATTCTTCACTGCGTGTTCCTAAAAAGGCGATCAAACTTTCTGAGTGAGTCAGGGAGCCGTTGTTAGCAAACACAGGGCTGATTCATTGAGCTGCGTGTCATGTGCACGCTGACAGCCTTCCAGCCCCAACTGTCCCCAAGCGTCCTCTCCTGCCCGTTCAGCCGGAGATTGCACAGCAGGACCTCGCAGCTCTCCACGGGAGACAGCACCGACACCTCAACACGCTGAGAGACAGCACTGCTAAATCCTGCTGCAGCGGCCAGCAGCCACATGGGCTGACCAAGCTACCAGGGGTTCCTCCCGAGTCCCAGAGGATGAGGATTTACACCAGAAGGCACAACCCTGCTTTGCCCCAGTGCTCAGCCATGCGAAGCGGGGTTGAGGAACCAGGCGTGGGAAGTCACAGTGGGCACAACTGGGCTGGTTTTGTAAGAAACATGGAGGTACCAGGTGGCTGGGGATGACCAGGAGGTGAGCAATCCCAGGGGATGCAGCCGTTCATTCTCAGAGAATGGTGGATACCGACTGCTCCAGCTGGAAGCAAGGAGATGAGCATCTCACAGGCACTTTCCCAAAACTGACACTGACAGTATCTATATGGTCACTTAGTCCAAGGTCGAGAGAAATCGATCTTGACGTAGAGATTACTCCAGTTAAGATGATGAAAAAGCATATTTTAACCAAAAATGCCCATGTTTTAATTGCATAATACACTACGCTACCAACTGATGGAAGCCTGGGAAGGCCCCAGGGCCAGGTTCTGACACCATGACTGCTTAAATGCAATGCTATTGCATTTACAGGCAGGTGTGTCTGAAGTGCATCTGGGTTTCCTAAGAGGGGCGTTGGCATTTAACCAGCTTTTTAGACTTAATCATCTGCTAAAATTGAGTGACAGCTTTTCCTTGTTCCTTAACTCTTTCATCAAAAGTTCTTTGTCGTGCTCTGTGTGGGGGATGCTTTCATTTATGAACACAGCAGTTTTATCAATGTAAACTAGGTAGTGGAGCACAGGCTGCCTGCCCTCCCTCCATTGAAGCTTGCTCGCAAGCTTGAGTTACTCACAATGTGATTCATAGCAGGTAAAACACATTATGCATTCATTTTTAATCAAGTTATTTCTTCACATAAATAACACTGCTGTGACTAAACATTAGGGAAGCACTAAAAATGCAAAGCTGTAAAGAAAACTGCTGAGAATCATTATGACACTAGGCTATAGGCTATACCTATATTATTTACCATCCTCCTTCACTTTTATCATTGCTTCTCTTTTGCCTTATCTCTGAGCTTAAAGTCCTCGGGTGTAGGGACTGTGCCTCACTGCTCCACCTCCTTCCCTCTGTACCTCTTGGCCTCTGGTCCCCTACTCCTCCACCCCAGCCACTTATTCCCATTGCTGGCACTAGCAATGAGTAGCCAGGCGGCCAACCTCATCAAGGAATCGAGCCAGTTTTGTTGGTTGAGTTTTCAGCTGAATCTGTCCCCTGATGGTTTCGTTGTGTGGCTACACAAATGCTAATGGTGGCACAAGAGCATTGGCAGGACCAAGTGCCCAGGAGCCAGGGGAAGGGGCAAGGGCAGACCGCCCCTGTCAGCAGCACAGCTCATTTATCCAGATTAAAGTGTCTATGCAACAATGGTCCTAAACGTGCCCAGGAACTGCTCAGAGCCTTCCAGCAATGGAGGACACCCCCGAGATTTGCACCACTGTATAGATATGATTTTAAGAGCAACAACAGTAACAATAGCTAAAAGATTTACAATGGTAGTCTTATGCGTCTCAAATGCAGGGTTTGGACACAGTGCACCAAACTCATTTGATAAATTAATTAGGTGAAGCTGCACTGAAATGAGCAGCAAAGAATTTGGCTGCAGCAGCCTCTGAGTGAGTGAAGTTTCCCTTCTTTCTCCCAGGAACCTGGTAGGGTGGTTTTAGCACTTTCAAGAGTTCAGGGTGTGGAGTTCAAACCAGTACAGTCAGGTTCTCCCAAGTAGATGACTTCAAAAACTCAATTACTTATGCTTATGCTGCCACAACGCTCTCTTGTCATGTGGATTTCTCTTAGGCCACTTAAGAGTACACTTTTGCAAATGTATCTCGAATCATTATGCTGGGATGGAGAATGCTCTGCAGTAATTACATGCATTACAGAAAAAAGTCAAAAGATCATAAATTAACTTGGTTACAAAGTGTGCGGGAAAAGGTACCATCTGTGTATGAAAACAGTGTGATGGGTAATTTGCATTACAGTACCAGATCACTCAGAGCACACTGTCTTCGTTCTTCAATATAAAGTACTCTGCGTTACTGCGTCAAGGTGACAAAACTAGAGTCACTCAACAAAATGATACAGAGCATTTGTTCCATTATCAGTTACTATACCACCTTCTTTTTCTTACTACACACTACTTTTTTGGTTGTTTGAATTACTTCTGTGAATATCAGCACAATATAATCTGTTGCCTCATTCGGCATTTACTGTGGAGTTGATGGACTCAGCCTGGCCAAAAAAGTAGCTACATTTCATCAGATGGTCTTGTTTTATGCCTTTAGGCCAGAGAAGGACTTACAATTTTTTTTTTCATGTCTTTTCTAGAAACAAATGCTACACTTGTCTTCCAGCCAGGTAGTGCAACACAGGGACTAAGATATATTAGAGATTTTATTTTCTACAGAGGTATGATACCTGGCTTTTATTTTTTTGTCTTTTTAAAAGAAATTTATTTCTAAAAGAGTGATTTATCAGTGTTGCTAGCTGAGTGGATTTAACCTTGTGATTTCTGAGAGAAGCCTGAAGACACCTGAAGTTCAGAACGTACCCCAGGCCCGCCCAGAGACAGTAACACAGTTCAGTGGGGAAAAAGAGCAGCAGGAGTAGGAGGGGAGGGATTGCATTTACCCCTCTTGTTCTCAACCACCCTGGGGCTGCCGTTTCCATTCAAACAAACCCTTCCTCCTCATTAAAGGAAAAATAAATCATATATGGCTTGGTGTGCCACCATCTAGTGAAGACCTTAAAACATGTGCGGTACCTTTGAACATGTATACAAGCCTAATGAAATCATTTAATCAATGGGATTGCAAACAGGCTTAAAAGTTTGTATGCTTTACCTGATTAGGACTAAGGGAATGGGCCCTTGAGGAAACCAGATGGAGATATGATTAGTTTTATTAAGTGTTGATCCAGCTGCCGCATTTATATTCCCCTTATTTATATGAACAATATTTGTCCAAGCATCTGAATACAAACCAGGAAACTTCATTTGCTGTAGGCACCTACCTAAGTTTGATTAAGATGGAAGTAAAAATTCAGTTACAATAATAAAACAACACTGGCTGGCTGGACCAGACGATATCTTCTGTTTGTCGGTGAATTAAATAGCATTTGTTATCAGTAGTGTCACTGCAGAAATCTGTATAATCAGTGCACAAAGTAGGAAAAACGGAAGTCTTTTCTTTTTCTATTGCAAAGTATCAGAGATACTGACCTTGTAATACAGAGGACTACAACACAGATGATAGCAATCTGGATGGTTCCAATCACAGCTGCTATTAAGACATACTGAAATCGTACTGGACCTGGAACCACATATAAAACGCTGTAGTCCTTTTTTTCACAGTGTTGTCCAGTATAGCCGGCATCACATCTGAAACGAAAAATATTTCTTCCAGTTATACGTGCTGCTTTTGAAGAACGCCAAAACAAATTATATCTGAAAACAGTAATATCAGTGGCTTAAGCACATACTTATATGGGTTTTTTTTGCAGGATGGGCCCCCCAGAGACAGCACCGGTGCCTCCTCGGACCTCTCAGAGGGAAGGTTTCAGGTCCTCAGCATCACCGAGGTCTGCGAGAATGAACGACACTGAAGTAGTGCCAGGAGGTGCCCAGGTGACAAGGACTCGTCTACCATCAAGTGGAACTACTTGCATGTCGTGAAGAGAATCCATTTAGTTCCTTGCACAACATATTGTAGATTTCTCCCTTTCTTTGGGGAGGTGGGGGAGGGTGAAAAGCCATCTAGTTGTGGCTCCTTATGCAGATTACCCCTAAGGAAGTGATAAGCAATCATCCAAGCTCCATATGAAATGTGATTAGATGTTCCTGCAGGTGGATACATCATTTACATTTTGTCTGGTAGCTATAAAAAACCCCCTCTGTTGATGCTGCAACCATCCACCCCAACGCCGCCTGCTGTGCTGCTCACCAGTTCCCATCCCGCAGCCTGACATCTCCCCTCTGTGATTTTGGGGAGCAGACAGTGTTTTTCCCATGGTAGCTCTTGCCCTCTTTCCCCTAAAAAGCACAAGCAGGAAGATGCAAAAATCCAGGTCAATGGCAGCAGCAACCATAGGAGACTGAGCCAGATTGCTTGGGCTCCTCTCAGAAGCGTCAGTGGGGCACTAACCCTGACGTGTTAAGCCTTGAGCTTCCACCCATTTCCTCTCCTGCATTCCCACAGGAGCCAGCAGCTTCAGGAAGGGACATTTTCCTGCTGAATGGAGAACCTGGAGCTGCAGCAGCTGCAAAGAGCAAAACGTGCCCTGGCTGTTTGCGGGAGCTGGGAGAAGCTGGCTTGAAGATCTGCTGTGGGGGATAAGCCTGGTCTGTATCTTTGCTCTCCCAGTCCAATGTCCCAGGAAAACACTGCTTGATGCGTAATAGTCCTTTTCTTTGCCACCAGGCTGCTGGTTGGACTTCAGAAGTAATATCCCCACCTCTGCAGGGAGGCATCTGCTGCAGAAACAAGTGCTTCCACCTGTACTCCTCCCTGCCCTAACCTCCTCCAAAGCCACCTCCTGCATGAAGGAGCCACCTTCACCCCAGCTTGCTGCCCCACGAGCATTGCTCCTGCCACAGCAGGGATGTATCCCTGGTGGCACTTCTCTCCTTCAGACTGAGGAGGCTACCTAGTGGCTGTCTGAGCACTTTGTGAAGTGCTTTTTAAATATATCTAAATATAACTGAAGGTTACTGAATGTTTTTACAATCAATTAACATTGTGCATAACTCAATACACTTTTGCCACATAAAATGGGGACTTTGTTGAATAATTAAAGTCTAATGGGTTTTGTAGTATAAAGGGCCATGGTTACCATTATTTTCCATAGTTTATCTAGATTAAGTGTTTTTGTAAGTCAATATTTTCATGTGTGTAGCCTTTCATCCTTGGTAGGAGAAGGGTTACCTGCAAGACGGTTCCAGCATGTTAGTGGAGTGCTCACACTTGCCGTGCATGCAGAAGCCATTGTAATGCTCTGGACAAGGGATGTAGATCCCTCTTGCACTTTCTTCCAGTTTATTTGCATTCTCTGTGAACACAGGTGAAGGAAACATTAACCTGACCAAGCAGGATAAGGTGAAACAATGGAAAGAACTCAATGTATAAAAAAAAGGAAAATCAGAAGAGTAAGATGTGAAAGATGTTGTTTATGGGCAGCAAGAGCAAGGGTTTGCACATCTAATTCCTGTTGAGTTACGGCAAATGAGAGACCAGAAAAAATAATTTGACTATTCAAAACCTGATTACAGAATAGCACATGAAAAATGCCTAATCGTTTCTGTTGCCCTCTATGGACTGTCTCCTTGCACCCAGGCAAGGCTAGGAGGAAGACTTGGGACATTTGCCTGTTTGGTTGTTCAATACAACATACTCAGAAATATAATTTTATGGCTGAAGTAGAGGAGCTGGAGTCCAGAGCTAAAGTTTCTCATCAGTGCTGCACGCCCATGCCCCAGAGCTTGCTGGCCTCCTCCCCATCCCACAGTGTGGGTACCTTTAAACTAGTTTGACTTTCTGTGCCTACTTCTGCAGCTGCTAAATAGTCACTGAGACTGCAAATCCTGGAAAATACTTCCTTCCATGTAGCCAGGAAAATGAAGGCTTTATTTGGTTTTGAAACAGGTATGTGCTCAACATTTACATCATGGGCTGAAATGCAGAGTGTTACTTGCAATAAACTCACATGAATTTCATAGGCCACCAAGTTGTTAATTAATCTGGATAATTTTGGCAAATTCTTCTATTTAACCAATACTTACGATATCTCAAATGGTAAAAATCTTTTTTCTGTGATAGTATAATCTAGGCACAATTAATTAAAAACAGAAGGAAAAAATCCCATGATAGATGTCTGAGGAAATGTAGTTTGCACACAAATAAGTTGAAGCATTTGTATCTTCCAGAGGAAGTCCCCCAGTGTTATGAAACAATTGCAATTTGTGTTCTGCCTCCAAGCCAGTCGTGCCGGCAGTAGGTATGCTTAGGTATTATCCCACCTTTGGGAATAGTGTGTGCGGTAGATCCAAGATTCAGATTTTCATAATGAATTTCTTTCCTATTGCTGCTGTCCAAGGAGTTTTAAGAATCTCTAACAACTTGCACTAATAAAGTTGGTTATATTGTCCTTATGTTAAAACAGGTGAGGACAAGCTCCCAGCAAATGAGAATGGCAGGGAACCTCTACATCCCCGTAGACAGCATTAACTTCTCTTTCGTCGTTAGGACTTTCAGGACCTCTGCACTATGGACCATTATTGCATCTTTCTAAATGCACATATGTTGAACACAAACCTGTCTGCCTTTCCTGGCTCCCTGCTTACATTGGGATATCTGTGCGAGGCTGCCATGAAGGCTGGTAATGACAACGCAGCGCAGAAGCGGGCATCACGGTGCAGTGGTAATTCCTGAGCTTGGGGGTGACAGCCGTCTCTGGGACAGCACAGACAGGACAGGATGACAGGAGGCATGCTATAGGCATGGCATAACCTCCTTCTAGAGCTTGCCGAGGAATTTCTGCTATTGGAAAGAGGCGGGAGTAGAAGGTCCATTTGGTCTGGCACTAAACATTTTTGGCTACCTATCACCCTTTAGGTGAGGCACTGGCTGCCAGCATGTGAAACGTATACATAGAGAGAGTTATTATTCCACCAGGACTTCACGTATGTTCCTTTTGTTCCACCTGGAAATCTTCCTGGAACAGAAAAAATGCATGTGACGTATGCCAGCTATCAATGGACTTGCCCAGTGCACACAGGTAGATCCTGATGTGCTCGGGACTTGTTGGATTCCAGATACATGTAGGGATCATCTGTGCACCATGCCCGATGGCTTCTGGGTGTGCTGGACCTCTGCTATGGCCCACATGCAAATATAGGTCTGTCCTGAAAACTGCAGCAAGAAATATAGGATCCTTATTAATACACATTTTTTCTATTGTGGAAAATATTATGCTGTTTCCTTAAAATCTTCCATTAGTGAGAGTTTGCTCCCTTTCTGAAAAACAGGAGACTGCTCTGTGTGTGCACGTGCTTGTGTGTGTAACTCCAATCCTTCCTTCTCACGTACCAAGACATCTCTGTGATGTCCGTGCGCCACCACTGGTAGGATACCATTTGGTTTCTTTTTTTTTAAAGGCATGTTTCAAGATGGTGGGGGACATTGTTACTTTCAGGACAGACTAATCCACTAGGACTTGAAAGGGGGACCAGGACCTCTCCCAGACTTGCGGATGCTCTCACTGTGTGTCAGCTGTAGGGCTGGTAGAACGAGGAATGATTTTTCCTCCTCCTGCAATCATGTGGGTAGAAATCATGTTTTCTTTAAAAAGGACTCTAGCAAACTTTGAAGTAAATGTAGGATCCTGCAGAACTTGTAATTACACCTCTAAGTGTAATGTTATGATGGAAAATACTTTACTGAATCAAAAATGCGATGGCCCAAGCTTTGCTAGCACTTCATAGGATAAACAGTTCATACGGGAACACTTGTCATCTGGCTAGGAAGAAACCACAAAACTTAGACACGAATTGTCTGTCGTTCCTCATTTTGACTGATGACTCCTCTAAAAGAGTTAGGGATTGAACATAAAGGCAGAAAGGGGGAAAAAACCTTGTATTTATTTTGATCTGCCATTTTGGTCGTTCGAAAGACAGACCACAATGAAAACATCATTTACTTCAGACAAAGAAGTTCCCCCCCTCTTCCGGCACATTTTGAATTCACCCCAAATAATTTCCATGCCTCAAAACCGGTTATTTTTCTCGTTACACAAAACATCTTTTCAGATTCAAAACAGAGACCCAAACATCAAGATATGCTTTAAAAGTTCCTTCATGTTAAAACTGACCACTCATTCCTGAAGGATCTGAGCACTTTTCAGTAATCTGGCCATCGATGAGATACTAACTATCATGAATGCATCACAAGGTTTACATCACTATGAAACAAGAACTATAAATCATTTCTAAAAAGAGAGGATATAAATAAAAAACATGTTTAAATTATGAA
Organism: Balaeniceps rex; assembly: GCA_013401315.1. Taxonomy (NCBI): domain Eukaryota; kingdom Metazoa; phylum Chordata; class Aves; order Pelecaniformes; family Balaenicipitidae; genus Balaeniceps; species Balaeniceps rex. The sequence goes on along the minus strand of VYZW01018547.1, from coordinate 184,882 downwards.
TCAAATAAGAACTGTACAAAGTTAAAAAAAGTAAAACTACACAAAATAAATTAAGAATTCCCCCCTTATTATAATTTTGTATTATTTATAAATGCAGTACTGGAGGCAATCCTCACTGATCAGATTATAGTATCACTAAACTAGGGAGCCCCTCTACCACACCAACCTTACACCTACAAGAGAGCGAAGCTTAAATACAAAGTTACCCACTGCTTTCTAAGCACAGCAGATCGGTATTCATAGAGCAACAATACAGACCAAATTCAAAGTTAGCCAGGTTTCAGTAACGTTAAATTCAGTAGCTCCTCTTCAAACATTAGATTTGCTGCATTGTTATTAGCAATTACGTATGAAAGTTTTATTTGCACCAAAAAGAGATTTGTACCTTTTTGTGATGGCTAGAATTTCAGACAGAAGCTGTAAAGCCTAAAGATAAAAATTGGACTGACTGGGTCAGTCTCTCCTATCTCTGGACAAATACAATTTCTGCCACATTTCTCAAAATGCTTCCCCTTTTTATTTTAAAAAGAAATACACCCTCACCCTCCAGATCAACTGCATTCAGAAACCTTTTTCTTGAAGCATTTTTCTGATAGAAAATGTCACTTTGATGAAGCCAACAGCTTTTGCATTTCTGCAACATTTTTTGCATCTTTAGCCTAACATGACATTTCATATTGTTCACGTCTTTTGTTAGTGCCAGAACACGACATGATAGCCTATCATATAAGATATACTAGTCAAAACAGATTATTTTTAAATCCATTGAGGCCAGATGCTACTTTGTGTAAACTGAAACAGCTTATCATCTTGCTTACTAGAAGTCCCCCAGTTGAACGCTTGCTCTCCAACCTTTCTGCGGATGGCAGGGAGATGCAGAGACGATGAACTATTTTGCTGGCGTAAGAAATTGGATCCTGAAAAGTTATCCAGTGTGACTAACCACCCACTCAGTTATCTTGCTTTTGCTGATGGATTATCTTCTGAAACGTTAAATAAATTATTTAAAGCTATCTTGTCTAAATTCATTAATACCTATGGCTGTTCCTGTCCTCCATTAAGAAGCAGTGGAAGAATTAATTCAAACATATTTTGTATTCTTTTTATTTTAATTTCTGGTTTAGCTATGCCTTTACTTCAAAGTTTTTGGAAGCTGAATGTGCACCATTACGATTCTCAGGTAAATATCTCAGTGAAGGCTGAAATTCAAAAGCCGAAACAGGCTGCCCAGTTGCAGGACCCGACTCTGCAAGTGATGAGAACAACACAGCCAGATTCTTCTCTGGGCAGCCCTCACCAGTCCCCAGCTCCCATCTGAGCTACTGTGGTGCTTCTGCTACACAACTGAACATGTGGAGTAGCGCCGCTGACAAACAAATAAGTCCATTAGTGCCCTTGATGAGGATTATATGAAGTACCTCCTGGAGTACCCAGAAAATTCTTTCCAGACCTAAGTTCCTGCAATCCACTTCGGAGAAATTAGATAAAAATCTAGGCAAAAATAGGATTCTTATGTCCAAAAATTGATTGCCAGGCACTCAACAACCAGTTCTGCAGGGCTGATAATTCTGTCGTTCTTTACGTTTGAATCAATGAGACTTTCTAGGTGATTTCAGGCAAGCAAAGTAGAGGGCCACAGCCTGTAAATTCACATGTTAGCATTTTCCCTGTTGTACAGCACATAATGTTGGAGCTTATGGAAATAATAACTGCCCATATGAGAAAATATTGGCTCACATACAGTGTTAATACCTTGTGTACAGTCATCACTGGACCGAGGGAGGTCCTGCAAATACATAGATACACACATATATTTCATCGAATAAGGGATGGGATGGTGAATGATGTGCAGTGAAAGCTATTTTGGCACCTACCTCATTGGAAACAGTGGTTAAGGAGAATTGACTTACATAATAATTTAATCTTTTAATACTGCTGAGGTCAGTCAAATTTGCAGCCGAAAGCTCTTGCTGATATTGAGGTAGTGACTCCTTACACATCACATTTTCGGAGGATTTTTGAAGGGGGAAAGGGATTCTTGGGTCAAATGCATGTCCTTAACCTTCTCAACCCCTTTTTGAACTGTGTGTCCCCCAGTCCTTTTACCTCCTTGGCAGCTATCCCAAAGATATGCTGCAGAGCATAGCATCGGGAACTTACTTAACAAAGTTCTTCTGCTCTGCATGATAGAGACTTGGTGTGGAAATTTTTATTTGAAATCAAAATAAAGGTCCAGAGTGTATCAACCTGTGGAGCAAGTAGAGGATGCCCTGAGTTTTGTCGAAGAGCTTTAGTGATTGACTAGGGGTGGGAATCTGAACCCTGCGGATGAGCCTAGGGACAGTTTACATTACTCATCTGCAGTCTTCACAAAGTCAGCAACTGCTGCTCTTTTGCGGGAAGAGGGAACTTCCTCAGCCCAGCAACGTTAGCAGCATCTGCAGAGGTTTGAACGTCCCTCTGCAAAGTCAGGAGGAATGGGGTGGTAATGGTGTTGCTCCCTCTGAAAGTGCAGAATTGCTTTAGCAGGTTTTCTGGTACTTCCCCCTCTCTAATAGCATCTAACAAGAATTGAGGTCCAACAGCAACTTAGGAGGATGAAGTCCTTAAGCAGGCTTCCTACTTACTTGTAATGAAGAAACGTGCTGATAAATCCCAGCTTAGACCTGGCTCTGATGAGAGAAAAGAGATTTCTCCCGAGTCTTTGCTCAACAGCTCCAGACACCCTGCCCTTGACAAAACTGCCAGCAGCCATGCTGCCGTCCACCACCACAGCCATACCTCGTCATTAACAGCTGCTCAGATCTGACCTATTAATTATCTTGACACAGTACGTTCCCTTCTTTTAAAACCTTTCAAACCTTGCTCTTGATCTCACGAATATAGTGTCTCTTTACAATGAAGAAAATGTGCACAAGCAACTTGCTTGAAAATCACTGTTTGGGTGGGCGTCGGAGTGAAAATTCAGAAGGAAGTGCTTGCTGCCGCCCAAGGGGGAGCTCACCAGCCCACTCTCCCTGAGAGCTAGTGGAAAGTGAGATACCAAATGTCAGCTGAAAACGTCTGGCACCACTATGCTGCAGCCCTAGCCTAAATTCATCCTGCAGCCATTCCAAGTACGAACTTCAAGCTAGTCTTCCCTCATAAACGGCACAAAAAATACCATCCCTATATTAGCTACTTTACCAAGAGGAAAAAAAGAAATGGAACTTTGTGAATTAAATTACACTCGCTTCTTTTCTCAGGCACAAAATAGGCTTGCTCAACACAGTAATTTATTAATTTTAAATGTCCCTATGCAAATGAGTTCCATGGAATAAGATAATATCCACTTTTCTTTTTAAAAATAATCTAGTGCTTTTTACGTTTGAGATGATGGCAAGATGTCCTAGTGCACTTGGAAAAAAATATCATGCTCTGTCTTTTGCAGCAATGTATCATAATTATTCATCCTGTTGCCATAATTAATAATAGAAACCAATGAATTAAGACACTAATAATTGCCAGATGTTCAAATGGAGAACAAAATACTTGCAGCTTGTCAGCATATACATGTGGGCTATACTATATATGTTAAAGCTATCTCTGAACTTTTGAAATTGAGACGTACTTTTATTTACATAATCTGTGAATGCATCTTCCTTATTTGAATAGACTGCTTGAAATTAGGCAACTTGTCAATCATTTTCCTGTACATAAAAAGACCATTTGTCTACTGAAAACTGAACATAACCTTTTTTTTTAACCCTCATTTGTTTTTTTCAGTGGCCATAGTCCACCTGTATTCACTGGCTAGACACAGATGCCTTACCCTAGAGACTGCATAGACCCCTAGCAGCCGGGGCTCCTACACACACAAGTAGGTGCTACCAGGTAGCTACTGCAATACAAGGTGCAATACAACCCCAAAATAGCACAGTAATACAAGTACACGCTAGTAACCAGTGCTCGCTCTTCTGAACAGGAACACCCGGCCATATTAGCCAAGCTGAAAGAGAAAAGAAAGAAACACCATGTGGGCTAACGTGTTGCTCCAAACCAGCATTTTCTCAGTGTTCAGGTGCTTACATTAGACACAACTCCTTCCTGGGGTGACCATTTCATTCAGGGAGGTAAAGCAGGCTGTTGTCTCACCTTGTCTGACCTCCTCTGCTTTCCCACCACCACATTTCATCCGCTGACACCTACCGAGGTCGTCGGTAAAAGCAGTGGTCACTGTTGTTTAAAGCAGATGCTGCACAAGCACCTCCACAAGTGATTTGAGGACATCAAGAGGTGATGCACTGACCTCTTCTTTCAGCAGTTTCACGGAGCGGTTCATCGCTGCGTGTGAACGGCACCTGCCTGCTTTCCACCCCAGTAAACTGGAAAGGTCTTCAGCTCCCCATATCGTCTCTGCGTTAGCTGTCACCAAGTCACATCTCAATACTTTTGTGGATAAACTACACTGATGGAGCTCTTCAAGACTGCCGCCACAGGGGCTGGTCTCAAGGCCTGTGATCATTGCTATGGATGTGGTTTAATGATGTGGGGCCATATTGTGGATTTATCAAAGTCCTGGGTAAAGAGGCCCTTACAGTTTGTGCTTCCTTCTTTTGTGCCAGGATTGAATAAATCTGCGTTAACCCCATTCCTAGAATAGATTAAATCCCTCTTTGTGCTAACTCAGCTAGTCTTTGTTTTTGCCGTGCCGCTGACGCTCCTTTCACTCAGATCCCCCTGTCGAAGAGAGACGCCGCCGGCCCCGTGGGAGTGGGTTCCTCCCCCTTCAGAAACCAGCCATGTAAAGGAATAAAGTCGTCGTTTTTCTCCTTGTATATGATCTCCTTAGGCAGCTCATGACAGAGCCCTTAGAGGATGAGTTAACCTTATTATTATTGTAATTCTGTGTTGAAAAAAAGTTGGTGTCAGTTTAGAGATTTGTGAGGTTCCCTCCAATTAGGCTGCATGCCTGAAGGCAGGGGGTTAATGCCGTATCCATCACACGAGGCACGGCACGAGTGGAGCGGGTTTCACCCCTCTGTGAGAAATTCCTCCCAACAGCTCAGCCAACAGCTCGCTTTTCCTCCCATCTGCCTCTCCTCGAGCTACTCATTAGTGCCAATGCTGGAGGTGGTCAAAAACGGACAGTGGGAACCAGACCAAGGCTCCTCTCTATGTCCTCCCCTCTGAAAAAGTATGTCTGAGAGTTGCAATTTACTCTTTAATACCAGATTAAACAGAGATGGAAATACCATCCCAGTATGTGGATGCTAGCAGCAGAAGATGCTTCTTTATATGACCAAATCATGTCTCCTTTAGAGCAAGCAGGCATGGATCTACAGAACGAGGCAGAGAGTGGCTAGGAGGGATGCTGACATGAGAAGCATCTCTATGTTTAGCACTATCTTCTGGGGCACAGGAGCCAGACCTTCGTCCCTACCCACACAGCCCCATGGAGCATGTACAAACGCACACTTCTCCCTAGCAGCAAAACCAAACAGCAGCTATTCACAACTGGTCCTGGTCTAACATGCAGCGACACATCAATATTAGTTAACTTAGTTAAGTGGTGATTAAGGAACAAAACTCCCCGAACTTGACCGAGTGGTGTCCTGCTGTTTCTGCTTTGTGTGCTACTATGTGATTTCTATATCAAAGCAGCTTTGCTAGTGCAGCACTCAGAGAGTGGCTTATTTATATGTAGATGCAGCTATATGACATTTCCAAATGCCATACATTTGCATATGAAGGTTCCACTTTTTTTTTCCCCCTTCGAGTAAACAGAGTCTGCTGCGACTCCAAAGCAGTGCTTTCACTCAATGGGAGCTTTCTGAGAACCATCCTCCTTAAGAAGCTTAAAAAAGCCCTGAAACACCTCACTTTCATAACTTGGCAACCTTGGCTATCAATGGTGTCTATGGGCAGGTCTTTTGATTTATAGCTGTATCTTTGATACCAAACTGAGCATAAAGAGCAAAACTAGAAGACCTTAAGCTTTCATATGAAATGGTTACAGATAATCTGCAATACAAATCAATATTTGCAAATAGGCCTCAGACATATGATGGAAGCTTGTGGTCATCCTAAAAAAGGCTGTGGGTCACATTCATTATAGGTATGAAGATGGTATTGATTTTTGTCACTGCTCTTTCACTTGAAAACAAGAGCAGGAGCGTGTTGCAAGAGCTGCAAGAGCTCTGAAACTGCAAACCTAACATGAAACCACAACCTTATGTAATGCCGGGAAAGCCAAGTGGACATTATATATTCAGCTTTCTTGTCAAAGAAAGATAAGGCTGAAGCAGATGGTATGTGGGCAAAGTTTCAACCTGAATACATTGCCTTCTAAAAGCCAACAGCGCTAGGCAAACATCCCAATTTTGTGGCACGAGGCGGATGAACACATTACCTGCACATTAAAGAGCCGCCCGATGCGGGGCCTCGAGGTACGTGTTACGGAGGAGCTGGAAGAGCTTCCCATTGGCAATGCGTGTATGGAAAAACAAGAATCTTGACACCTCTCACGTACCACCTAGCGTGAGTAGTATGAATTATGTATAATACACAGATTGAGCCCCATTCTCGTACACATTTGCGTTGGGATGCACAGCCAAGGGTGTAAGCTGAAGGAAGCGGTCTTTCAGCATCACCAGGCGGCGTGGGAGTGCTGATGGCATGCACATGGCAGAGTCACCAGACATCAGCTGTCCCCCTCTCTCATAGCTCAGCCCTGCTCCACGGCTGCGAGCAGACCTCCTCCACATCCCTGCTACGCTGTTGGTGCACAAACGCCAAGGTGAGGACGAGCCGCCCCCTCGAGCCCCAGCTCTGCCTGCTGTTGGGGAACAGCGACAGGCACTTCCTGACCATGACAACAGGCACAACAACCCCCGGGGAGTTGCCTTTAACCATCACTGCGGTCTTAGCTTATAGAATTTCACCCATCTGCCACTGCGTTTCTAAAGGACTTCATCCTCCTCCTCTGCCGGCTGGTAGATAGCATCAAATATGACAAATGGGATGAGGTGCCAGAAAGCTGATAAATACTTTTGATACAGCCCTAAAAATAGTGAAGAGATATTTGTACCCTTCTGATGCTTTTCCAAGAGTAGATGGATATGCATGACCTAAGTTTTAAGACAGGTGTCAAGAATATTGATGTGTGGAGGGAGCAAGATCGTTTCGCTGGCACCCCCCCGGGGGACAGTCGCATGACTAACGATGTCTCCCAGCCATGGGTGTGTGGGGAGGAGGCTCGGGGAGGGCTGTGCCTTTGGTGCCCTTCCAGAGAAAGAGGATTCTGGTTGCCAGTGCAGCTCTGCCCACCTAGAACATACCTTTAATACGGTGCAAGTGCTCCCAGTGCCTGGTGGGACTCTGTGTGGCTGGCTGGCACACGGCTCATACTAGGGCAGGGTGCGACCAGCTGCAAGTGCTGCAGGGCTCTGGAGGACTATATAGGAATTAAATTGTCTAAGGGCTTATTTCATAAACACAATGGGATAAAATACGCAGCATGGTTCTGATGGAAGAATATGATAGACTGGGTAAGTTACAGAGAACAATTTTGGTGCAGATTCGTTCTGAAGGACTAGTAAAACAGGGCATTGTAGTGCCCTAAGTTATGGCCTTACAATTGTCATCAGGCTAACTCACGCTCAAGCCTGCTGTGTGTCTGGGGGCACACTCTGTAAATTGAATTTAGGATTCCTGAACCATCTCTGGAAATGTGGGAGTCAAACTCATTTTTTTCCTCTCCCCTCCAATCCCTACAATAATGTAGACTCCAAAGGTCTCCAACTCACACATGCAATCCCAGTGTCCTGAAGTTAGTCCCTCTTTGGCACCTACGCAGGCGGCTGGCAGGAATTTAAGTATTGATGCAACTAGTGGCTCTTCCATTTTTTAAGGACTATATTGATAAAAATTGCTTTTAAGCAATTTAACTGTGGATTAACAAAGCGTGTTTCCATGTTTGTATGGAGATGCACTGTATTCATCTGACTATATTCAGAGGAACACGCACATCTTATGTAACACGAAGCTGCATTTTCCAACAATCCTCGCCCTGTCTCTTCAGCTATGTGAGTGGCTTTTACTGGCAGAAAGATTGGGCAGGTGATCAATGAAACAAAACAGGACCTTCGTTTGGAGAAACTGCTGCAAATAAAAGTGCACCCTATTCCAATTACCAGGCTGTCCCCTAATTTCTAATAGGAGCTCTGGGTCTGAATGGATTGTTTTCTGCAGAGATCAATGGATAGCAAGAAGCAGTATTTGAAAAGGTCTCCGACTTATTTTTAGGCCTGCCAGCACGATGTTATGAGAATTTACTTTTTGGTTGCACACTTCAAACAAAGTCAAAAAATTACAACTGAAAGCAAGTATGAATGGCAAAACTGTCAGAGAGGTTTGACGGAAGCACAGAGACGGAAAGGTTACCCAGGTACGTGACAGCATGGACAAGTAGGTCAGGGACGTTATTTTGGCCACAAGGCGTTTCCTTCAGTCCTTTTGACAACCTGAAGGTTCCACAGCCCTAGTATTGCACTAATTTTATATTCAGTTTTGATTACTAAAAGCAGTCTTTTTTTTTTCCTTTTTTTTTTTTGGGGTGCTGTCAGTAAGGTGCTGCCAAGCTGGAGTGTGACAACCATTTGGCTCCCTTCCCTCCTTTCTGTTTTTCAAAGGTAGCATCTGTGCTTGTAAAAACATGCTGCCCAAGAGAATTCATCCAGAAAACTGAAGAAAGATCTGCAGAATTTGGGGGAAGTGTGTGTAAGAAAATAGGAGACTGAAATAAAAATACTAAATCCTATATATGGTATTTTGAATGCTTCTTGAACCACATGCCTGGCAAATCTTGGTTATTTTAGTTACCAGAACATGACCCTGAATGGCCTGTGACTACTCAGAGATATGTCCATTGTTGGCTAAAAGCATCATTTCAGCCACGCTTTTCACTGCTTTTGTTCAGGCTATTCAGAAAAATAAATACAATTTATTGGCATGTTGCAAAACTGTGATCACTTCTCTGTACAAAGCAAAGCCCCGCACTTGCTGAGGGAGGAATTCTGCTCAGTTTGCCTCTATTTTTACTCACCTGTCTCCCCTGAGTGCTGCGTTGTAAAACTGTGATGGTAATGGGTCCACACAGTCTGCAACTTTGCTTTCCATATCTGCCCAGTTCTATTGTTAAAATCTTTTGTGGCTGCTCAGAGGATCAGTTTTTAGCAGACTGTATGTTAGAAATTCCTACTCGGTAACCAGGAGTTCAGTATGTTTCCTTTCCCATGCCTGAAGCTGGAAATACATCCCTTACTATTTCCAATTTTAAGTGCAGGAGAAAATGGTAAAACAATATAAAACGCCACTGCAGCAAAACCTGCTATATTCTTTTACCTAACTTACTAAAGATATACTTTGTTTCCCATCTGTCATGTAACTATGCAAAGGCAGGACAAAGCCGAAACTTCTGCATGTTCTTGGTTTTGCAACAAAAGGGTCCAATCTTGCTGTTACAAATTTAAGCTTTTTGTTTATTACTCAAATGCCAAAGGTTTATCAGGCAATAACTCGTCTCTGAGATGCGGAGAGGAGACCACCCAACGCTGCAGAACATACTTTGTGCCTATCAGTAGCCTCAGGAGCCAAAAGAGACCCCTCCAGGGCACCCATCGCACTGAAGACACAGTTATGGAGCTGTCACCTCTCCTTGTCTGATGACTGCAAACTCTTCCAGAAGCACAGTGTCCTTGAAGTGACTTCTCCACTGATACAGTTCAGACTCTGCCTCCTGAAATAAGCCAACTGCAGATGGGCTCTGGTTGCCTTATGATGTCCATCTCCCATCAAACTCTTCTCTTCAGACTGCATGGCTCCCCCCGCCTCTACACGTCGATGTAATTTGGTGTGACAGGACACAATGTGAGTGTAGAGCTTGCCCTACTATTTCTTTCCATCAAGAGCAGAATAGCTTCTCTACACCACAGAGGTCCCGAGACTCATCACTGGTCACACAGCCCATTTTGAAGCACAGCCACAAAAGTCTATTAAGAACATCTTTTTTATAAACGAATACCTGCATTTACTATTTTTATATGCCCGCACCCATTATTATTATTGACCTACAGAAGTGAGCTGTAGACATGGCATTTGTGTAAATAAAGGGTTTGGTATTTCATCTCAGCGCTCACTCCTAGAGCTAATATTCAAAGTGTGAGAAGCTGAATGGAAAAGAAAGGGCAATTTCGGGAAATGGAAAATTTACTAAGAATAAAAATGGATGAAAAAGCCATACAGAGAAATCACAAAGCCATTAAACTCAATGGGCATTCTCTCCCTAGCTTCAGCGAGGCCAGAATTTTACCTACTGCCTCTTTAAATCTTATTTACTCTTATAACAGTATTTTAAACCAAACAGCTGACATCCTTCTGCCCAGCCAAGGCTCTTTAAATCACTGAAATGCAGGATGGAAAAAAATCCGCAGTGCCAGATGTGTCTAAAAACAGTCACAGTTCTTGTTGAGGCAATCTGCAGAGGAAAATGTTTAGCATATATTATGCCTGACAAAACACTAATAGTTCATCAGTTTTGATATTATCGACTAATAACAAGCCCTTCCATGGCTACTTCATTTGCAGAGCACAGAGACAGCCTAGACTTCTGCTACTTGATTTTAGAACAGTGTTTTTTATTTAATCCTTTCCCATCCTAGCTAGATGGAAGCACACTTCCATTATCAAATGAAATTGTAAATGAAATACACTGGGGAGGGGGTGCTTTTGATATACACCTGACACAGCTTTAAACCATAGACAAAATAAAAGAGGGAGATTAAAACCATAGGGAGGGTTTTAATGTTTTTTTTTCTTCTGAAAAATATTTTGCCATTATGTAATGCTGTCTAAAATGGCTAAGGCTGGTGATAGCAGCAGTAGGCAAAGAAGTGCGTTTTGATTTGGTGCTGATAACATTCTGAAATGCACTGCCACTGCTTCTGTAATAGCACATTTCGTTTTCATCTGTTGTATTTACGGGAAGAGAGTTTCAAGCGAACCTAATGCTCATGGGTACACGGTAAAATGACAGCCCAAGTGTCTAAGAAGTCACCTTGCTAAGCAGGTAAATGCTGTGTTTCAAATCTGAGTTTTTAAGAGCGCTTCCACTTGCTCGGTGGTACAGGTGCGTGCCTCTAACTGCCGAGGTTGGGTTTCTCCCAAATGCAGAGAAATGCTTCTATGGAAAGAAGCAGTAGAGATGGTATAGCTGATACTTAAAATGCTGCATCTCCCACAGCATTTCCTACTGCCTATAAACCATTTCCGTTTTTCTTAAGTAACAATTTTCTGTCACTAGTGGTTTTGGTGTCTCATACACTAGATGTTAAGAAATATAAAAAGAATAGGTATGTTGCATTGCTCTAACAATCAGTGCAAGATATGGGTTTTAGCAGATGCATTCAATGAAAAGAAGTGGAATCATCAGCAAAGTGAAAATGGCGCAGCAAGATATTTGTCTGTCTTTGCTTTCTTTACTCAAATCTATTAAACTAGGCAAAAATTGCTACTTGTCTCCATGTAGTCTAATTCTGAAGGTCTATTAAACATAAATACACCAGCCCCTTCTTTTCTTCCCCAACCATATTTCTTTTCATTCTACCAGATACATTTTTACTTCCTGATTCTAGGTGAAAGCCTTTGTTATCTTAAGGCTCAGGTTACCATTTCATGTGTCTAAATGATCAAATTATCTTGTGTTTGTATTGTAATTTGACACGATGATAGTCCTTCTAGAAAAGATGATATTTCAGTCAGTTCTAAGTAGCAACTTTCCTTACCGTACAACTTATTTATTACAACTGTCATACGCTTTCATCTCATGATATTTTGATATCTAACATTTCATAAAGAATGCCAGAACATCCCATGAAACAAAATTCTGAAGAAATTCAGTTCTATGAATATTTCAAAATATTTTTTTTTACATTTCAGACTAGATCAAACACAAATATTGAAATGTTGATGTTTCCTGAAAACGCATATTCTAGTATCTCATTATAACTTTAACTCTCAAATCCTTGGGAAAGCTCTGTAATTCCTAATAGCAGATTTACAGAAACTAGGCCTAAAATAGAGCTGCTAGGCTTAAAAATACACTGTGGTACTCCTTAATATCTATTAACTAATTCAAACTAGTGATGTGGATGGCAAACAGCTGCTGTGCACCATCTCAAACAGCATCCTTCAAGGACAACTCTTGAGCTAATCAAAGCGCCTGGAGCCCAGAGGAAGGGTGGAACTGAGGGTGAGCAAAATTCCTCCCCAAATCCAGACAACAGGATTAATTTTCCCAGCCTGTTCCCTGGGGAAGATTGACAAAGGCTTGTCTCAAATACTTTTTTACATTTCGTTTCTTGTAGTGGAGGCAGGCAGATTGAGAAGGGAAAGAAGCTGCTATCAAGAGGTAAATGCCTTCACCGAGATGTCAAAAGGCCAAAGACAGTTGGTATCTACCATCTTCCCAGCATGTGGATGAAGTGCTAGGAGTTACAGACTAATACCTAAAACAGGACCACAGCTGACACAGGGTGAAACCCAGCCATCATAGTGGAGTATCAGAAGAGTCATGTGTGCCACCACCCTGTGTCACAGTACATCTCAGACTGTACCTGCACGCTTTTCTTGGTCCTACAGAAGAACCAGGCTGTGTGGTTTTTCTAGACCCCAAAGGGAGAAGAATCTAAGCTTCCCTGCGGCTTCTGATATGAAGTCAGTTTGGGGCTGTCTGCAGTAAATTTAAGTACAGCTCTGTGAAAGCCACTTCGTGGCCGGACTCTTCCTGCGTTGCTAGATGGAGTTAATATAGAGCCCTGCTATTTAATGCTGGTATATCTCAAAGGAGGGGCCTGCAAGTGGGGAGTATCTCATCTAAGAAGTGGCAAAGCTACAGTATTAACTAGGTGCCACAATGTGATTTTGTCAGTGTCGTGGTTTAGCCCCAGTCGGCAACTGAGCACCACGCAGCCGCTCGCTCACCCTCCCCCTCCCTGGTGGGATGGGGGAGAGAATCGGAAGGGCAAGAGTAAGAAAACCCACGGGTTGAGATAAGAACAGTTTAATAATTGAAATAAAATAATAATAATAGTAATAATAATAATAATGATAATAATAATAATAATAATAATTGTAATGAAAAGGAGAACGAGAGAGACAAACAAAACCCAGGGAAAAGAAAACAAGTGATGCAACCGCTCACCACCCGCTGACCGACACCCAGCCAGTCCCCGAGCAGCGATCGCTGCCCCCCGGCTAACTCCCCTCGGTTTATATACTGAGCATGACGTCATATGGTATGGAATAGCCCTTTGGTCAATTTGGATCAACTATCTTGCGCTGTGCCCCCTCCCAACTTCTTGTGCACCTGGCAGAGCCTGGGAAGCTGAAAAAGAAAGTCCTTGACTAGTCTAAGCATTACTTAGCAACAACTAAAACATCAGTGTGTTATCAGCATTCTTCTCATACTAAATCCAAAACACAGCACTATGCCAGCTACTAGGAAGAAAAGTAACTCTAACTCAGCTGAAACCAGGACAGTCAGATATAAAATGACTTTTTTTTGATAACTGTAAATCTTTTCACAATGGCGGAGCCCGCATGCTCTGCGGGCCCAAATATTATGGTGCATATTCCATATGTTCAAGGCAGCTGAACAGTGGTTGTAGATCATGTTGCTGGATCTTCATTTCCATAAACCTCTGAAAACAAAGGTTGGGAAAAACAAATTCTGGGAGAGGCTTTAACTAGAGCATAACAACTAGCATGACTGCAAACCACGAAAGTGTTTTTCTGAGGGTCCCTTCCTGCATTCATTTCTTCTGGGCATCCCTTGCCATTAGAGGTCCTATTTAGAGAGAAGGTATCTGGTTAAAGATGACTTGAGAAATCAGGCACAATTCAAGTTGTCTGGAGTTTTAAGGATCACATTTTTATGTGTAAGCAGGAAAGTGTGCTCTTTTTTCTGCAAGCTCTGTCTCCCTTTAAGCTTATTCATTCTTCTGATCAAAACATGGATACTGAGCGGAGGACGAAAAGATCAGCGGGTACCGAAAGGCTCAGATTTGCTCAAGAAGATGGATTTCTATGCTCCAAATAAGACAAAACATATGTAAATGATACACGATGTGTTTATGGACTGGGACACAAACTGAAGAATCTGTAGGAACACCCACATGAACTCAGGTCTGCTCATCTCTATTGCACATACAATTTCTGTTTTTATCCATAACCTTTAACAGACCAAAATGTTACAGAAGACTGCTTACATGATACTATATAGGAAAAAACAACCAGTAAGGTACACAGTCTTGGGGAAGCAGAAGAAGTGGGGAGCCAGTGTTTGGAGCAAGCTTTATGAATTTTGCACAGTTCTGATGTAAACCCCAGATGGAAAAATATACTTGCATTACAAACTCCACCCTCATGCCAAATCTTGACACCTGAATTCATTTCTAGGACTTAAATATTTCAGGGATGCTGCCAACAGTAAAACAGCCTGGTCTGACTTTGTATTTTTTAGGCTGCCCATGCCAATATCGGTGTTACAAGTTGGTACTTGCTTTGCCTGTTTATTTCCTACAGATCAAGTTCTTTGCCTGGACATACTGAATTTTCAGGCTACCAAGCTTCTACGCAAATCAAATAGCTTGCTTTATAATGTTCACTCACAACATTACTGAATTTGTTTATTATGGGAAGAAAGCACAAATGAATTCTGCAACTTTTGATTCACATTCATTAGTGACTAAATTAAGGGCTAAGCTTTAAAGGCACAAATGGAAATGCTCTTTTTCCTTGAGCTACATCAGTCTAGGTAAAGAGATGTCTAGCAGTTCACCTGAGACCTAATTTAAGTTTTAATGCTAACAATTACAGGTTCCATGAGCATGACACTGGGAAATCGTAAGTAATGAAAAGGCACAATTTCTCTCATTATAAAACCACAAAAAAACAGAAATCCAAAAAAACAAGGCACATTTTACCAAGCGTAGTATATGTGATTCAAAGTTAAAGGAGAACTCTCATAAAAAGTGAGGTATTCTCTTGAGGCTGGCAGATTAAATGAGCAATATTTCTCTCTCCCTATTGCTTGATTATAAAATCTCCATAAGCCTGTTTTCATTTTGCATGCTCCTCAGGAAAAGACTGTTAGGAGTAAGTGCTGTTAAATCACACGTCGCGGTGCTCCAAGCGCTGCAGCTTCCTTCCTGGCATGGGACTTGTTTGTGAGGCTTCTCTGTGACCTCTACCTCAGTGTGTCCATCTCCTCTTCCAAAAAAAATGACATAGATTTTAGTAAGATGGAGCCTAGCAGGGCTGAGAATGTTCTACAGAAGAAAAACATTTAGGGTAGCCTACACTGCAGTGTCCACTGCTAGACAATTGCATTAATGCCCCAGTTTTTCATATTTTAGAAATAAAGCATGCGGTCCTCCTGATGACACAGAAAAACGGTGGAGTGGGACTTAAAGTTAAATTACAAAAAGAGGCAGCTGCAATTTTTCATTTAAAAAAGCATCCAAGACAAGTGAAGGTTTGAAGGCCAAGTGAAGGTTTGGGGGCCAAGTGAGTAGCTGGGACTGACACTTCTGGCTACTCAGAATTTAGTTCAGAAGTAGCTGACAGTAAGATTTATTAATGTACCAGTTGGCCTCTATCTCTACTTTTTAAAATTTTCTTCTGGATATCAACAACAGTGGAGGATCTGCAAGGCAGCAGAAGGGCTAGAGACCACCATGCTATCAGAATATGGTGATCTCTCTCACCTTTGAAAATCACTCAGAAGAACCCCAGAATAGGAATAGTTTTCTTATTTGTGTTTTATGTACTGCATAAATTAAGCTAAGCTACACACTGTTATTATTCCTGAGCAAATGCTATACTACTTTCTGCAACGGTAAATTTGAGCTTGATTTTGGAAACCTCCAGGTTCCACGCAATGACCTGAGACATCTCCTCTGTTCTACTTTTTGAAAACTTTTCTATCAGGAGTGCCTGGATTAGGTAGGCAAAACAAGACCAAAAAGCCTTCTCCACCTGCCTTTATTAGGACATTATTTTATAAATGAAGGCCAGCTCTGTTCTTACGTCATCTTGAGTTTATGTGCTCCAAACTTCAGCTGTTTGTAGAAATCTACATTTCTGAATATCAGACATCTTAAAGGACATTCAGGCACATGGGGCATAATATGGTCACATCTCCCAGAGGGAGATGCTCTCATTGCTTACCTCAAGTCACAGGCCAAAAAACCCTAAATTGTTTTTTCTTCTTTGATTTGTAGAGCTTATCTGCCTCCTTTTGTGAACTTTCACTGCGCACAAAACCTGCGTGTATTTTCATAAAATCTTGCGCTTGTAAATGCAACTAACAATTGCAGCAACATTTAAAACCTTCACATTTTTAAGAAATGGATCAATTGTATTATTCTTGTACTCCCAAATGCCAGGAGTGTGTGTGCCTATGTGTGTGAGCGCAGACAGAGGCCACAGCTAGACAGCATTCATGCTGCCACACAGCTGTCAAAATATTAAAATGTGTTTTTTTCAATTTTAAGTAATTTGATGGAAAAGCAGGAATGCTTCCTAAATAGTCTATTTGTTTAGTGTGACAACCTCTGACTTGGAGTCTCCGGAATCGAAAGCCAAGCAAATCTGCATATGCAAGTATGTAATTTCCCCAGCGTTTTTACAAAGCTGCAGATGCGAAATGGTTTCTCTCTAGCTGTGATGGATGCACGGTGCTCAGCTCTATGTCTCACTTGCTAATTCCATTAAGAAGAAAGGAAAGCCTGGTTCACAAAGGCAGAGCAAAACTGCATGATAGTTTATATCCCATAGCTAAGCTCTGGGGCTTTATTATTCTTCACCAGTTTAGGAAATGGCTGACATGGTAGTAGACACAAAATTTAATTTAAAGGGACAATGTCAAGTGGTTTACACTCAAAAATTAACCTACTTTGAAAATGTTATAATCTGGAGAAGGAATCTAGTCTAAAGTTCTCATATTTTATTCCTGGGGAAAAAAAAAAAAAAACAAATAGTCACTCTATAGAAATCCTGCTGTTCTGATTTCTGGCCCCTCTCCAGGCCTATTACAGACAATGAAGACGACTGTGACTGAATTCGGCGGGCTCTGTATCAAGCCTGTGAAGAAAGGAATGCATCACACCCCAGTGCTTCTCACATGTGCTAGGTCAGTGCACCGCTGCCAGTTCTCCACATTTTCTTTGATAGGCACGGCTTGTTCTCCCGTTCAAAGGGATTAGAAGTTAATGATGCAGAGTAGCGGGTTTTTGGTAAAGTTTTAGGATAGTTTTCTTTTCTCAAACATAAATATTACATTGTATTTATTTTGGAGTCCAAGACTCTTAGACTTTTGAAGAGACTCTTTGAAGAGTCCAAGACTCTTCTTTATCCTTGAAGTGGGGAATCTGCCGTGGCTCCCCTGGCCTTCATCCCACAGCCCTGGCCCAGCCAAGGAAAGATGATGTGTTGACACAGATGGATTTTGCCCTTTTTGGTGGAGCGTTCAGTTTGCTTGGACAACACAGCCATCTGCCGGATTACTCGCCCGAGCACCTCCGGTAGTGCCAGGAAGGCCCCAGTGCCAGAAAGCGGTCTGAAAAAGATCCAAGACTGTCGCGTAGATTTGAAATCCCATGGGAAACCAGGGGGGAGAGCAGGGAACAGAGCAGCCATGAGCAGACGCGCAGCATTTTGTGCTCGTTAGCGTTTCCCTGGCACAGCAACAGCATCAGCAAGAGGGGCCACGGGACTGCCTGCAAGAGAGTCCCCAGACTAACCAAGACCACAGAAGGCATCACCTGGGGCTGCTGCCAAGGGAGGGTTTACTGCCGTCGAGGAACCCGAAAATATGGCTCAAATTGGCCATTTGCGGATGTGCATTTTTCAACAAAGGAGACTATCAGGGCTGAAAATGCCTTCTTCCCCTTTCCATCAGCTTCGCTGCGCGTCTGGTGTTTGGCTGCTGAGACTTGATCTAATCAATGCTCATATAGGGAGGTTTGTCTGGCCTGGAAGATGATATTATTGAATAGGTCCATCAAATTTGTCAGTGTCTTCGCTGACAATTTTCATGAATATATAACATTGAAATATGGCTCATCCATACTGACTTATTCTTTATAGTGCTCAAAATGGCTTGAAAAAAATCTCTATAATTTGATAATGAGAAAGGATAAAATCAGTTAGGGGGATAATTGCTAATATCCAGATCTTAAGAAGGGAATATAAATATTGAAGAATAAAAATAAATAGGCAAATGAATAAACAAGATGAAAACTCCTTGATTGCCTAGATTCTGAATGCAAAAATGCCACTGAAACAGCCAACTTCTTTACGCATATAATGGGGAAATTCAAGAAAATATCAGTCACAGGACTTTCAGCTCAGACACTACATTCCAAAACACACATTACACTTAAAATGTTTAAAAAAACTCTTTCACGGAAATTGCAAGATAAAGTGTATTTCTATTGGATTTGAGGGAAAAATCCCACCCATTCATTTATTGACTAAAACCAAATCTTATTTCACAAACTTGATCAATGTCAACAATCTGCCATTTGTTGAAAAGAGTGAAAGTCCCCCCCAAGTCTGATAAATACTTTGGGGTTTCAGAAAAATGAGAGGCCAGAATTGCACAGAGAGAGACACGAACACACACACGCACAGATGCTGTGCTGACATGTATTGCACATGCAGCCATGGCAAGAGTGGACTGGTAAACCTGGAGAGGTGGACACCGTCAGAGAAGGGCCACCTACGGCTCACTCTCCCCATGTTTGCTTTGCTGTAAAAGGGGACTCTGCTTTTTGGGTGTCTCTGACATTAGTCACGCATTTCCAATACTAGAGTAAATCTTGCCTGTGTAAAGAGACCTTAAAAAACCAAGGCGATGTAAACTTAGTGCAAAGATTTATGCTCGAAAGGAACGACTACTCTCGGTTTTGCAAACTGAAAGATTTGTGCATCATTTGCAAGGATCAACGGGCTTGAAAGAACAGAAGAGAGCAAAGACACTGATTGAATGGATGGTTTGAATAGTTCAAGATGAAAAAAATCAGCTGGGTGTTGGAACTTGTGGTTGTTTGCAAAGCTGCTGCCTTCCTGGGACCCCACGTTGAGCGTGCGGGGGTGTTTATGGAAAAACCCGCACCACTCAGCTACCACAATCTCTGCAAAGAGCATTTGGCACTGCTGCATTAGCATAATTGACAACATCAATTATGCCCACTGCTATTTTCTCTCCTGGGAAAGTCAGTCCATACGAGTCAGTATTTTTAAAAGCGTGTAGTGCTCATGGTCTCAGTGATTTTTAGTGCCATTAAATGGTAGAGAACAAAGGTATTCTCTGGAAAGGCACAGGCTCGGGGAAATTGCTTCAGAGGCACAATGGCTGACGAGCTGCTGCTTTTTCACACAAAGCTCCCCATGGTCAGGGCAGCATTTCCCTTCTGAGGAGATATGAAGGTGGGAAAAAAGTAGCACATACCATTCTTATAATAGCCATCATCAAATGTTTCTGCACTTGAAAGAACATGAGGATGGCATGGAGCTTTCTGCCTGGCAAACGCTGAAGCCTGAATGTTCACTGAGCCTCAGTTTTATATTGCTGTCTTCCTTTTCACCAACTATTTCCGAAAGGCTGGAGTTGTTACAGCTTTTTGATACAGCGGTCCCTTTCCCCTAGGGTCTCCCGGCAGGGTTATGCCACAAACATTTGGGGACACTGGAGACAAGTGGATTGCCCTGCATGAACTTGCAACTTTCACCCTACATGCTGTCACCATATGTAAAAATGAAAAATTTAAGCAAGGATAATAGTTAGGTGCACAAAAAGAAGACATCAGCTGGTGCAAGCAACTGTGGTTCAGGTGAAATCAATGGATGGTACTTGATGAGACCCACCAAGGGCACACAGTCATTGTCCTCAAGAAGCCCATTGGGGCCTGAGCCATACCAGAAGCCTCGAGGAGCTGCTTGCTAAGGTGCAATGATGGTGCCGTTCTGTGCCAAAGAGGTACCTACTGGACCTCACTGCTGATTCAGGATGTCTCCATCCCTCCCACGGCTCTAGGGGAGTAAGGTGCCCTGTCTCCTCTCCACAAGGCCCTGTCACCTCTCACTGGACCATCTGTTCCCCTGCTCCTTCTGACCTCACGGCACTCGGAGACCATCTCCACTACAGACCCTCTCCTCTGTGCCGTAGCTCTGCCCTCCTCCCTGCCCAGTAACCCAGTTTCATCCTGTGTTCCCTGCTCCACTCCGAACCCCTGACAACTTTTTGCTGCCATCAATTTTCTTCTACCCACCATCTCTCTTCTCAAGCGTGGGCTGAAATATCATCTCTCTCCTAAGCAAGAGCTGTTCTCTTCCTCCTGCCCACTTGAGCTGAAGGTGCCTTCTGTGCGCCTCTTCCTCTCTGACCCATGACTTGGCTTTCTCTTGTCATTGCTACAATCTCCTTCTCCTCCCTAATCCTCAACCTGCCTTTCCTCCCTTCTTGTTACCACTGAGTTGCTTCATGCTTAAACGTGTTGCCTCCTCTCTAGGCGATGTGGGTCACTGCCATCCTGAAGCTAAACCACCAGGCAGTAGCAGAGTAGGACATGTTGCACAACATTTAAAAAGGGGCTGCAGGCCTTCATTTTGACTTGGGGATGCCAGTGCTCTCCTCAGTTCTCCAGCAAGGAAGACAAAGGATTTAACACAACAGTATTACTTGCTCTTATTTCTAACTTAAAATAAATCATTTTGGCCTACTTGGCCGTATCTTCTGCCCACCACAGGATACAACCTCAGCCCTTCCAGCCTTTTAAGAAAACTGACTGAAAAAAGCTGAGAGTAATCAAGGGTTTGGGGGAAAGAGACTGAAGACTTTTCTCTCTTTGCATGACTCTCTCTTCACCCATGGAAGGGCTCCTTGGCAGTAGTAAATATCTGGACCATAGCTCATCTTTGATCTTTTGGAAATTAATCTCAGCATTTACTTTCCATAGAAATTTCTAACCTTGCTGCTTCGTGCTGCAGCCACCCTCAACACCTAGCACTCCTCTGCCTCACCGAGACATCGTTTATTCATAACTCTGTGTTTTAATCATCGTGCACCATTTTTAAGTAGGAACAGAACAATCATTTCTAATAGCTGGGTACCCTACTAACGCAGGGACGTCATGCACAAAGTGCCCTCACAAGAGATGACCAGCCAAATTAACTAATGTCAGAGGACTCTCCCGGTAAGAAATGTTATGACCTGTGAAACCATCAGCTAGATTTCACCTAAGCCATGCAGCAAGCTGCTCAGGTAAACCCAGCGATCTGTACCCTACTCTCTCTAACACTCTCTCTAAACACAGATATATCACAAACTTAAGCAATGAATGCATCACCTGACCCATTTCCACAATACCTTCCCAAAGGCTTGAATTCTCAGTGCGAGCTGTGAATATTTGCATGCACGTGCGTGCGCACACACACATTCAATTTCTAAATCAATCCTCCCAGCCAAAGGGTGTAAAAAATGTCTCCCAAACCTCGGTAGTATTTACATGTTTTTAATTTCAAACTCCATAGAAGGCTATTCAGCCATTATATTTTATTGTAGCTTCTAAATAAATTAAAACCATTTATCACTTAAGAAAAACATTTTAAGAACCTTATTAACTTCAACGTTAAACACCGACAGGTAATATTACCTATTATGGCAATGTTTCATGGTATCACAGTTGTGCTATGCTCTGGATTTTCACTTTCTTAAACCTGCGTATCGTGACAAAAATATGCATAATCGAGTGCACTGATTCAATAATTTTCAATGATGTCTGCTAATTCTGGCAAATAGTTTACAATACTTATTTCCACTGTCAGAACAGGTGTTTTATGGCCAGAATATCTCTACATTGACAAAACTGGAAGAAGCCCATTTATTAAGAAGAAAGAGAGTTTCTAGCAAAAGAAAGAGTAATGCGAAGACAGTGTTTTCTTAAAGTAAACCAAGAAAACCATACTAGAAGATAAGGACGCTTCACCTTAGCAAACGGAGGAGAAAGGAGACTTACACAGTTCCTGTGAATTGTGATTCTCACAGAATAGGAACTGTACCTGCATAATCTGTTCTTGCGTAATGCCCATCTTCCGATTTTGTAGTTGTTGTAGTATTATCTGTGTGAAAAGAAATATGTTGAGTTGCTTGGGGAGCCTGTACTTGAGACAGGCTATGCCCCAGCAGCCAGTGCCCAGGCAAACGCAGCTTCGCTTGCATGCACAGCATCGCTGCTGGCTGCAAGGCTCCCCTGGGCCTGCCAGGTGAAAACAGCAGAATCCGGCTTTTTGGAATGAAACATGAAACACCTTCCATTAAGAAAACACATTTTTTTGTAACAATATGTGATAACAGATTGCAGCTGGGATAAATATATCAGTATGAAGAACGAGTTGTCATTTCTGCTCTATTTGAAGTAATTGGGGAGTTTTAATATGTACCCTGAAATGAACTGCCACGTAAGGTGGTTAACTTTAAAGAGACAGAAATAAACTAGAATGTGTTTAACACACCTGTATAGTATGGCCTTAGATGTACTGAAGATTTATAGGTCAGAAGCTAAGGGGAAAAAAAGCTATTAAGAGTCTGAGCATCAGTAGACACTTTATTTATGGGAGCTACTTAAAGGCAAATTTCCTTCATTTTTATTTTAGAACAAAATAGAGATTTTAAAGTCAACTGAAGGGTTACAGGTGATGTAGTAGCCCATGAGCTGAGCACAGAAAAGCATGGCATTCATGGAGAAACACAGAGAGTCTTGAGCTGCTATTCGCAAAACTTCCTTCCAGGAACCTTTGGCATCTCGTGGGCCCAGCGCAGGTCACACGAGAAACAAGGACCAGAACCGTGTCTGGGAGCATGTCTTTGGCCTCCTGAGATTGCTTCATGCTGCTCCAGTTAAGGAAGCAACAGAGGATCCATCTTGGGTGGCAAAATGTATCTGAGGGGCTCTCTTGCTGTCCTGCTCAGACTCCTACCCGGAGGACAGAGCTCTGGGCAAGCTGCTCTGGGCAAAATCCAGGTGCCTGATTTTGACACCAGTGCAGGGCTGGACAGTCCCTGGCCATGGTGGGCAGGGTGTGGGAAGGGTTACGCACACCAATTCTCACACCTCGCTTGGCATCTGTACCACGGAGGGCTCTGCCTGCTCCCCCAGCCTGCGCTCTGCAATATAAATTGCAAGAGTCTAATGGAAATGTAAGAAGTGCCAAATAAGAAGCCAGCCCCCGTTCTTTTTTTTTCCGGAACAAAAATTGAAAACATTCTTTGAAATGAGTTTTGTTATGAGAGTTACCTTGACATCGACCCAAAGACATGACTTCAATTTTCTCCTGTTTCTGGCATGATGCCTCTTTGATTTGACATGCATTATCATAAGATTTCCCATCGGAAGCACAAAGAGGATTGAAGTTGGTTTGAGAACAGTCAATGTTGCACACACACCTGAAATGATAAAGAAAAAGAAAAAAGAGGCGGCTAATATGAGAAAGTTTTTTCATGACATCATAAATACATCTCAGAAATAAAAGTGTTTGTATTTTCCTGACTGCACAATGCAAATCAACAGAATGAAAGTGGAAAGTTCTGTCAAGAGGTCATTTGTATTTCTGGATGGAAATGAAATGCGGGGAGAGGGAAGAGACTGAGAAAAGAAAAGCAAGCCAAAGGGAAGATAAAAAAAGAGTGTTACACATGGAAAACTATGCCACAGCATTACCGCTTGTAATTTCTTATAAATCAAAGAACACCCAAGCAGATATGCAGATAATTCAAGATGCTGCACCCTCTTGCAATTAAAGAAGCCACAAAATTCACCTCTGTTGAGCTGCTGCCCATCGTATGTAACACTGCATAAGTGTGGTTTTATATTGATTTATGATTTAATTCTGATAATAATTACAGCACCTATAGGCACTCTGATCGTAATAAAAGATGTGATGCTGAAGCCTCACCCCACCCTACTGGGATAAAACCACCTGCCAAGACTGAGACTGGCACTAGTGATGCGACTGTACTCTGCTCTGTGCCTAGAGGTGGTGGGATCTCCCCCAGCTCCTGGATGTAGTGGGCCTACTCAGTATTAAAACCAGGGGAATGCTGTTTTTAGAAGAGACTGTGCACAAGCACTTTCTGAAGCATCTGAATAACTCGGCAACCAAAAAGCCTTACCCACATGTCACACAGGAAGGTCAGTGCCCACACCTGGCCTGGCAATGTGCTCTGTGGGGGGAGAAGGGTCCCATAGCCAAGAGTAGAGTGTGGGCAAGCGCAGGCAGGGCAGCGGTGGCCCTGTCCTCGGGGAGCTTAGGGGCATCTCCAGAGCCACAACGACCCAGCTCGTGAGCTCCTGGGCTGCCCTGAGACGTGAACCAAAGCACAGTGGGGGATTCACTTCAAAAGTCTGGTCTGGATCTGAACTAACACACTAACGTGGACACGTCCTGACCCTAGCAAGCCTCACCATTGCTCAGAAGATGGAGAAGCCTAATTACTTTCACCACCAGCAGGTTGCAGCCTTTTTTCTTTAGGTTTCTCCTTTTTCATTATCATTAGCGATGTCAGACACCCTTGGCCATCGGCAAGGGAAAGGCATGCTAATCCTCCGTCTCCCCGAACTGTGCCATGCAACAGACAGCTCAGCCTCAGCAACGCTTACATTAACACTGATGCAATCCTGCTCGGGACAAAGCCAGAGGTCTCACCTGGCAGCTGCTTCAGCTTTTCCGAGCACATAATTGTGCACATGCTGCTATCTAAACTCTTCCTGGCTCCTTCTGACATTTAAGGCAAAGTAATGCGACCGATGCTCTATCTCCAGCCCACTGGTTGAGCTGGACCTCAGCGCTGACTGCACAGCTCTCCCTTTGGAAAGTTAAGTAATGGAAATGTCAGCCTCTAGCCTTGCTGCTTGATTTAAGAAAGTGTTTAAAAGTCAGTTCCCCTCCCATTCTGGACACCTTCAACAACTGGAAGCGTAGAGGGATATACGCAAGAGAAAAACTTTGGTGGAAAGAGGAAGTGTAGGAAATTAGACAGCGTGGGTCAGATTTCTCCATCATCCCCTTTGGCCTCTGGCCTCCGCAAATGTGCCCAGGGTGATGAAAATCGATGGAACCAGTACTCATCTTCTTTTAGACTTTCTTTACACTGGGTAGATCTATTTTCCTCAAAGGTTCACAAAACACAGAAAACTTCAGCTCAAAAAGATGCCAAAGGTGAAAAGCTCTGGTTATAAATTAAATTACATGATTTCACAACTAGCAGAAGAAAAGAGTCTGGCTCCCTGTGTAACAATTTCCCTGCACTGATGAACATACAGAATGTAAGAAAAAAATCCAGTCAATTTCCTAAGAACCTCCTTATCAGCAGAATAAGAATGTTCTGCTCCACCTAAATATTAACCGTCGTCATTTCTTCCTGCAGCCGTTTCCAGGTTCCCACCTTAGTCAAACTCACTTCATTAGGAAACATTTACTGCTCAAGTAACAGTAATTCCTTCCACGTAGCGGAATTTGCATTTCAGATGGGACACAATCAGCCATATGCTCCTTTTTTGTAATAAAACAGCTCAGAAACAGCTTCACTTCTCTACATTTTAGTACAAAAAATGAATGTAGGTTAATATATATTATGTCTCAAGTCAAGAGAAAATTAAATCAATGAGAAAATTAAAACAAAAGGGTGCTCTTTAGGGGAAATCTACGCAACTTCGGATGCAATTTCAAAAATGCGTAGGGGACAGAGGAACCTATGCTCAGAGTTAGGCACTTAAGAGACATATTTTTAAAGGTGTTTCGATGCTTAAAGATGCATGCAAACACTGTGTGGGATTTCTGAAATCTCAGACCTATCTCCCACTGATTTCAAAGACCATTTCAGAGCCCATTAGGCATTTATTTGCATCTTTTGATACCTTCCAAAAAAACAAAGTTCCTAAATGACTCTTCTGACCTCCTTCAGTAAAAGTGAGAAGAGAACCAAGATTCTTCTCAATTCCATTCTAAAATCTTAACTGCAAGACGAGCCTTTCTTTCCAAGCAAGACCTCGGTAGCTGCACACTGCATTAGGAGGACGCACCATACGAGCACCATGAACCACGTGCTACTGGTGCTGATGTCAGATTGCTCATGTGTGAGAGAGCAGAAAGGGACAACCTCGGGATGACGCTATATGCTCAAGTCTTATAGGATCTCCTGTGTGAAGCCTGATTTTCAGGGTTGACTAGATGGGTGGTAAAAAACCACTACAATAAACTTGTCACCCCAGTCTCCTTGCTGCAAGGATCTGTGGATCATCCACCCCTTGCACAGTTTTCAGCGGACAGCTTCTAGCTTGCATCTGCATTTTCCTACCGCTTTTGCACTTACATACTCACATCTTACTTTTAGGCTGCACAATTAAGTCAACATCAAATACATGTCAGGAAATGCTAAAGGTAGGATTGCATCAGGAAGATTAATGTACCTGGGTTGCTGACTCTGTTTAATTTATAGTGCTCTCTTATCAGGGAAAATGACACTATATTCAAACACATTTTTCCAAACTAGAGGAACAAGCAGTCTGCCATTTCAACCATGCCCCCAAAGTCCAGAAGAGTAAATTACAGAGAAAAAGGTGGGGCATTTACTCCAAATGTGCATGCCCAGGCACACGTGGCCACAGAGCGTACATCACCCTTAGGCAGGATCCACTGGCGATGTAATAAATACAAAATGAACGGCACTTAACGTATTTGATTAAATAAAATCCTATAGCCATAGGTAAAGTTACCTTCACTTCTTGAAGCATTATGAACTGCAGAAGTGGGACTGTGTCCAATTAAACAAACAGAACCAAACTGTGACATCCCTGCTTGGACCCAAGGGCGTACATTAGGTGAGAGTCTTAATGGTGTTCAAGACTTCAGATCCCGTGGGACACAGGAATCCCCTACCCCAAAGAGAGACTTGCCCCAACTTGCCCCATGCCCAGAAATCTTGTCCTGCTCCTAGCTAGCACCCAGCACCGGCGCTTCCCCTCTCACACTCAACCTGCAACCTGGCCATATCCACTTTCGCAAGTGACAAGATCGGAGCAGCCTCATCTCTTTTGGTTGTTGGCCGTACTGGTTCTGGGGTCCCCCCAGGTCTCCCTGCCTGTGTGGGGCTGGAAACACACATCCCATTGCTACAGGTTTGACCAGCAGGCTGGCTGCTTGCCTGCAGCTTCTCAGTCCCCGAGGCACTTCAGTATGCCTCTAATTTTAAGTAATTTGATCATTTGACCATTTTATCATCCTGGCTATGACTTCTGATTATAGTTATATCAATAAATCTATTTGGTTTCTGCGTTCCTAAGTGTAGTGCTGAAGAAAGCTTGGCAATATAAAGGCTGACTGAGCTTTCCTTGGGCTCAAGAAGCTGTGAGAAGGTCATTGAGGTCTCCTAGGGGGTCACAGGATGAAACTGTACCCAAGAGCATACACAAAATACATGTGTAAGGCTTAACTATGACTTCTTCAGTCAGAAAAATAGCTTAAAAATCATCTGTGAGGAAGGAGTGCTTCCAAGATGTCAGCCGATACCCTGCAGCTCCCCTGAGAAAGGAAGAAATACTGAGTGCTGTCCCACAGGCCCATCACATCTTTCAAGTAATGGGCTTATATATTAATTGATTAAAATTTGGGCTGTCACTGTAAACCATCATTAAACAAGGCTTGCTTTCTTATGTCTATTCTTCCAGGTCATTATGATAGTCTCTGATGAATTCCATTTCTTTTATATGCTTTATTTTATTCCATTTCATTTCATATGATGAAAATCTTGGAGGAGCTGAACATCCAGCAATCCACTTATTTATTTTGGTGATCATGAAAGCAAAAAAATTAAAACAAACTAAAAAGACAACAGGCAAACCTGGGCACCTCCTCGGGGGATTTTGGGTTAACTCCCCCAGGCACACCCTGCAGCACAGCTTGGTGACATTGCTGGACCCTCTGATGAGAAGATCACGTCCAGGCAGAACGGGAAGGTCTCTGCAGACAGAGGTGATATTAGCTAACATGCTGGAGAAGACCATGAGGCTGCCTGTGGGAGGGCTGGCAGGGTTGAACTAGGCCTGTGGCAGGCAAGATGCTGATGGGGACCTCCTTGTGCCTCACTACTGACTTGTAGGGTGCAAGTCGCTGCACTTCTGTCTCTGAGCTTCTGTCAAGGCAGTAACTGCAATAAATACACCGAACAGCATAGGGGAACCTATGCGCGTTTTGGGAGTGGTTGCTGCTATTTCACCTGTGTATCATGCTTCTCCTCTTCCCAGGGAAACAAGAGAAGAGCGCAGAAGTAGACCAGTAGTTATTTCCTGTACAGATCTTCACCATGAAAATAAAAGCTGCCCAGACCTCAGAGGTCTGCGTCCCAGCAGTGGTGGCAATGTGCTGCACCAGGCTGCTTGGCCAAGCTGGAGCAGCCAACTTGGCTTTCTGTTGAATCAGTCTCTGTAAAAATTAATGGGGTCAAATAAACCAGGCACGGGTGAGTACACCGGTGAGCGCACAGGCTCCTAACTCCCCACTCTTCTGCAAATAACATATGGTATTATTTTCTGGGCACAGAGAGTACCTTTGCCTGCAGAGAGCATGCCATTGAAGACAGGATTCACGGCTGTGAAGGACTGTCCCTGGAGGGAGGAACAGTGTTTTAAGGAGGCATCTCAATAAAACGAGAGAATGGTTCTTCGCCCATAAAATGTAGAGGAATGCTATAATTATATTTCCTTAGTTCATGAATAAAGCGTAATCATTAGTGACACAGCGATGATAAAAAGAACCCCACTCCATGCTTTATCTCTACTCCTAAAACAACTATTCAGTCTTTGTTTTCAGCAATGTATTACTGAAAAATAATCTAAAAAAATTACTGTGTAATATCTGCGTGTAGCACAAGGAAGGTTTCATATGTAGCTCTGATGGGAAGGAAGAAGAATAAATGAGACAATGCTTCTAAAAGAGTGGTTTTACTGGGAACAGATGCAGGCACATTTTTGTCAGAGCAAGATGGCAATAGCAGTTCTTCCCTATTCAACATCTTTTAATTAGCCCGCTGCAGTTTGGAAACCTGAGAGCATTGTTGGTACTACCTCTGTTCATTAAAGATTCATATTCAGACTTTGCTGGCCATGGGTCATTTGCTTTTTGGAACCAGAGCAACAGAAAATTGTGTCTGAGATATCTGCAAAAAAGTACTTAATGAAATGACTAACGTCTTCAGCCAAGTGTCTAGTTGATTACAGGGTCCAAACAGCAGAACAGCAATAAATCTGCCACAAAGAGAATTGTCAGTCAAGAAAAAAGGCATAAAACCAAACAGACAGGGAAGCGAGAGCTAAAAATGTGAAAATGCAAATCTAGTGTTATTTTTACTAGTCAGAGCTCTGATATTTGAGCGCATATGCTAATTTGGTCAAGTGTGAGATCCCACCATGTCTCAGTGAGCACTATTTTACAGGGAAAGTGATGTTCCATTCTGCAATCATTTTAAACACGTCGTATATTTTCTCCAGGCAAAAATAAAAAAGCAAGGAAAAAACCAACAACATTTTGCAGCATAAAAAAGCCCAAAGCCTTCCCTTTGCCATAAAACAGTGTATAAATAAAACCACAGTTGTTGTACATTTATGATATTTGCACCAGAGACATTTCTTATCTGCCTCTGTTCTGACTAGAAAACAATGATCACAAACGCAAAATTTCTGGTTGGATGTCAGTATGGTCCTCTCCAAGCCCCCTGCCCCTCCAAGTAGGACATTAAATGCCCATTTAAAGCTAACCTGGCAGTATACACCTCCATAAAGAGCCTGGCAATCAGTCCCAAATGCCTTCTCTATCATTTGGATTCCTGCAAGGTTTTTCTTTCTGGTACACGGGGCACCTTTGTTGACATTACCAGCAGGCAAGTTGAAATGAAGCCAGGCTTAACATTACGCCTCAACATTCGAACATGTATTGTACTGTGGTTCCGCCGTGTGTCAGGAGGCTGGTGGGAGCGCTCGTTTACCCAGGCAGCTTTGGGTATGTTTAATATGTCTCAACACAATGCCATGCAGAGATACTTGAACTAGCTCTAAGCAGGGACTGGCAAGGTTAACCAAGCTGGGCAGACCTGTGCTCACACACATCCACCGCCTCCGGGAGCTCAGCTAGCCTGTTCAGACTGTCCATGTGCTGCTGCATCGCACCTTGTTAAAACATACTGCCTGCGATAGCCCTTTACTGGGGAGCAGCGACAGGTCACCTCTGCTACCCACCTCAGCACCACATCAGTCATCCTCAAAGCTGCCCGCACACACAGGCAGCTAAACTGGATTGCTGCAAGGAGCTTGCATGCGCCTCCGTTTCGACATCAGTCTCAAAAGGGCCACATAAATACCAGCTTCTTTCTCTGACCCTCAGCCCATTTACAAGTACACCATTAAGTTTTACAGTCATCTCATATAGCCCTATAGGGCTGCTATAGCACCAATGACTTGGTACTATTATACCCATTTTACAGAGAGGTAAATTTTAGTGTAAAGTCCTGGCATCCTTAATAGAGATGCAGCAAGGACTTTTGGCAGCTTCGCCAAGCTCAGGTACGCTACAGTGGTCTCTGCAGCGTGTGGAGCACAGCCCAAGAGGAAGGCACCAAAAGATGCCTCCAGCCAGGAGACAAAACTGCCTGACATCATTGCCTGGTTTCGCAACAGCTGAACATCAGGTACACAGGCATACATATATATAAAAAAGTACGTATAAAATATATTCATTATGCACACAGGCACACAATTTTTTACACTTTCTATGAATCATACCCTACAACCTGCCTGTGCTTGCCAGGAGATTGAAATCTTATCACCACACTCCTAAGAACATCATTAAGAGGCTTAAAGAATAGAGACGCTGTGTGTCTCCTTCAAAACAAACTTTGCTGTATTTCTGAGGCTGATGCAAAACTTCAGCTGCAGTGCAGAACAATAAACAATACATATTTTATAATGGCAGCACAAAAATAGCATGCAATATTTCTTTCCTGGGTCTGATAGTGCTTCGCTTTTGCTTTAAGATCACAAGAGAAGAAAAAGCGATGTTCTTTATGTATTTATTTATCTAATTTATTTTTCCTTTTTTTCCTTTGCAGCCCAGCTTCTGCACTAAGGGCTTTAGCATGTCGACTTTTCACAGTGGGTTCCCTGGGATATTTTACCTATTTTGACTGTTCAAATGTTTATCTACACCAGGAGTAAAAGGAGAAAAGCTTGATTCCCTCAGGGCAATGCAATGTTTCTGCATGGCATTTCAATAGCATCCTGTTATTCAAACAATTAGAAATCACAGAGACCATGCACGGAATTATCAGCGTACTGCATAGAGATTTTTATTATTATGCAGTGCATTGAAGGACCCCAAAGCATCATAACAGAAGGAAGCACTGAATAATCAGGTGATTTTTTTTTTTTGGACTGCAAGAGACCAAAATATTGTTTACTGGACATATGTCAAGCTAAAATGCACTAAAGTGGTGAATATATTTATTGCTGCCTGTCCTTGCATACCAAATGCAACATAATCTGGGAGTCTAGCTGGAGTGTAGAGCCAGGAGCTAGGGCAATCGCCCTACAGCTGCCATGCTGCTGCTGCTGCTTAATATCAGGGAGTGACTGGCAATGCTTAAAAATACATATGGATTTTTCAGAGCACGTTTGTTATGACATCTTATGGAGGTTGTTTCAAAATGGTTTTGTGGACTGCTCCCGGAGGCACCTTGCCTTACAGCTGTGAGGAGAGCCGTCGGGTCGCTGGCTCCTTCCCTGAGCTGGACCGGCTCGGTGAGGAGCTGGTCCCATGCTCCACCAGTTTTCAAGGCTTCATCCTGGAGACTGCAGCTCATGAAAACTGCTTTAATCTGCTGTGCAAGACACTGCAACTTGATTCCTAATTGTCCTTTCATTTTTTTCCCCGTAACTTTCTTTACTAAGTTTTTGACAAAAAACATCACAAACTTCACCTTTGCTTCCCTCTTACAATTCAAAGCACCAATTATAATATGACCTTCATCTGGCTTCCCGATGCCTCTAGTGCCCTCAACAGTACACTGAATTGTATGCTAACACCTTTAGGGCAAAATAAATGTCTCCTTTTATTTTTTTTTAAATATCATTCCTACTTAAAAGGAACTAAGTTATGTAAAGCAGTCTTTGCTAGACTGGATGCTTTAAACCCAAATGGACAAACTAGAGAATTACAAGGCTGACGACTGGGTTTGAAGAGCGATGGAAAAATCCTCACACTAGCTGTGTGACTAGAGAAGAAAATTCTAATTCTGTTCACATGCCAATTCAAGTGTCTGCAGGTATCTAACGCGTGAAGTTTATTTAAAGCCCATAGAATAAAATAAATGCCTTTTTATGGTTTGCCTATACTTGGTGTCCTTCACGTCTCCATAGTCTGTGTTAAAACAAAGCTTTGCTGACTGTTTCTCTCCCTCTGTAAACATTTGATGCTGTCCTTCACGAACATTTTATCGCTGTGTGCCTCAGACTGCTGATATTGTTCGCTCCTATCTCGAAACCAGCAGAATAATGAGAATTGTTCCCACAAATCCCAGCATTTCACCCCAGCCTGCAACAGCCAGTGGGAATATTGCAATGTCTGGTGGGAAGCACGAGACAACCATCTCACTGCAGGTGCTGGCATGGACCTTGCCATGCAACTGCGGTACCGACTGGGATGGGAGCAACGGCAAATTTCCAGTAACAGCTTTGTTAACTACACCAGAAGTTACTTCTAAAAGCAGATTCTGATTTAGCAGTGAGACTAAAGGGATGACAGCCCTCCTGCCAGCAGAGACCAGTGCATTGCAAGCCCCATCCCACACAGCACATGAGCCATCCACTGCCAGTGGGGAAGGCAAGGCTTAGAGGCGACCTTCTTAAAATTAGTGAGAAGAAAACAATGGTAAAATAGTTCCTCCTTGTAAAGACTCCCTCCACACGTGCAAAATCAGACTAACTCTCACCACAAACTGCTCTGCATCCTCAAAACACGTATGCCTCCTGCTTCCGAGGAGGCCTGCCTGAGGCAGCACCATCTGAATTGGCTGCATACTCCAGGCTACCCTGCTTGGTAGGCTGACTTAAACTACAAAACAAAATCCAGCCTAGCTATTTAATGAAATTTTAGGAGGATACTCCAGGCTTTCCTTCAGGCTTTGTTTGCACCTCCTGCACAGACAGAAATAAGGCAAAATAACCTCATGTCATCCCACACAGTGATGAAATGAGATCTCAGCCCATAGGTATGAGACTGGGAAGATGCAACGCCAAGCAAATCGCTGCACATGCAAGAAGGAGAGAACAGTAGTAACCCTCTTTTTCTTCAGAGCGTTCAGGCCTATAGGGGAAAGCTGCTGTACAAAACTAGGTATTACTACTGGCTGGGGATGCTGCCTCTTCTCTTGCTGTCTCACGATGACCACAGCTGCTAGCTGCCTTTGGGAGCAAGCCCCAGGGGAAAGTACTGCTGCCAGGGAAAGGAGGATGAACGAATGAATGAAATGTGCCATCTCAAGGACACGTCCTTGACAGCAAACTAACGAGATGAGAGTAACCCTCTTCAGGTCTGGGACAGGGATCGGTGGAATCCACCTGCAGCTCCTGAAAGGGATATGCCGCAAGCACTGCGCCCTGGCCGGGCACAGTGGGAATATTGCAATGTCTGGTGGGAAGCACGAGACAACCATCTCACTGCAGGTGCTGGCATGGACCTTGCCATGCAACTGCGGTACCGACTGGGATGGGAGCAACGGCAAATTTCCAGTAACAGCTTTGTTAACTACACCAGAAGTTACTTCTAAAAGCAGATTCTGATTTAGCAGTGAGACTCTCCACGTGGGAGAGCTTCGTTACAAAATGTGCAGGCTGAGAGACAGCGATTAAGTCTGTACATCTGGGCATATCTCACACAGGCTTTTAGCTGCAACTTGCACGTGGGAAAGGACCGGGGCAGGACATGGATGCCATGGGGAAGGGACACCTGGACCCCTCAGGGGCTGTGAGAGCTGAGGCCAGCCCTCCACGTCAGCTCCTGTTGAGTTCTCCTCAGGCTCATATTTAATGCATGGGATGTATTTTTAATGGCTTAGATGTGTGAACAAATTGTGGCCTTGTTGTTCCAACATGGGTGTGTGAAGGAGCCTCCGACCTTCTGCAATGGATGCAGTTTTAATTTAATAGTTAACATAAAGCGGGATGGAAGAGATGAAGCATTCTATTAAGACATTTGATAATAA
Source organism: Balaeniceps rex (assembly GCA_013401315.1). Classification (NCBI taxonomy): domain Eukaryota; kingdom Metazoa; phylum Chordata; class Aves; order Pelecaniformes; family Balaenicipitidae; genus Balaeniceps; species Balaeniceps rex. Next base: position 150,474 of record VYZW01018547.1, on the reverse strand, counting down.
ATTGGAAAGTGCTTTCCCAGTGCTCTATATAGTTATTCTCTCTGCTGATCTATTTAGCCAACACATGTAATTCTGAGCTACAAAGTTGTATTCCTGCTTTTGTAAACATACTTACATAAACCTCAATAACAACACAGTCTATTTATTGCTAAAATGCTAGTAGGAAATTGGAAAAGGTATAAATACAATTCATTGCTGGTGATCTCCTGCCCCCTGAAGGCACTGTAAGGTTCCAAATCTTGCTCAGTTCACAGCATCATAAAACCAAAGCAATAAATGTCACTCCTTTCTTGATTGCGCATTAGGCCAATCGGCTTTTTATTGCAACTAAATAGGCCGTCATGAAGGCACCACTCAGCTTACTAGTAGGGTATGACTTTGGCTAAATGGGGGGCCAGGGAAGGAGGAAAGCTCGTTTTTAAATAACAAAAAGGGGAAAACAGGGAAAAAAAGGTGCAAAAGCGCATTGCTCTCCAAAGTCTTTCCCCTTGCTCTTTCATGCTGTAATGCCCTGATGTACACAGACGATTGTGTCAATGCACATTAATATTTGATGTGCATTATCATATTATCCCTTATGTGCACTTTCACAACCTGGTGAGCCCAGGCTCTCCCAGCCATGGGGTTATACAACCAAGTGGTGGCTTCGCCTCGGAGCACCCACGCACAGCTCTGCCCTTGCAGAACCAAAAGGGATCCTTTTGATTACCTCCCACAAAGCAGCAAGAGCCAGGCATGATCTTTACAACACCCTGTATTACAGCAAGAGCACAAAACAGACTGCCAAAACCATTCCCTCAAAACCAAATGCAAATAAAGGTGTGTGCTGGGAAGGCTGTTACATTTTCCTACCTAGGACTGAAACCCACAGTCACAGCTGGTGTCAGAGGAGTAAAAAAAAGAACTCCTGGGTTCATTTGCTCCCCTGTTAAACTGGGCACATAAAGTGTTTGCCCTCTGCCATGCTGTCACATGTATATGTTGTATGTGGAAATTTCCTGAAAATAGAGCAGGGTGCCATTGCTGTCTCACACAATGCCCAGCCACGCACGTGCGCCCTTGTAACACGCACAGATCAGCGTTAATGCAGCCCACAGCCACAGCCTCGATGCCAGCCGAGCCGCTACCCCATACCTCCTCCAGCTGTCCTTGCCATATAAATGTTTACTTCATCTGCTCCATGCTGGATGTGCCATTTCAGTCTCCAAGCCAGGCAGAGGGAAGGCAGGTGAGGAGGACCTCCCTGCTGCCTTCAGGTAGTGTCCCCAAAACCCTCCCTGAGCCCCTGTGCATGGACAGCCACTGCAGCTTCTCTCCGCTCTGCAGCAAACAGCAAAATGGACTAGCTGCAAGTCAGCTTTAGGTTTTCTCCCTGCTTCCACAGTCCTCTGTCCTTTCCCAGTCCATCCCTCCAGCCTTCTCTGCCATGACCACCCATTCCTCTGTGCCTCCATGCCTCCCGTCCACACACCACATGCTGAACCATAGGGGAAGGCATCTTGGCCATGGAAACCTAACAGGAAAATTTGGCTATTTTGAGCCAGGCTTTTAAAATTATTGCAGTTTTTTTTTTAACTCTAATGTTGACAGACTAATAATTGTGAAGACAAATGACAGCTCTATATGTCTTACAAGCCTTCCCTCCCTTAAATTTCAGAAGAATTTGTGTCTTGCTCCTACAGGAGCACGGCACCATGATAAGACAAGAAAACCCCCAAAAATCTCAGAAGTTATGTTTGGCTTTTCACAAATCAGTATTTCCTCTGAAGCAATTGAAGGAGTCAATAAGTCAACTTCTGCTTTTATCACCACAATTTCCAAGTTATTCCTTTGCACTCTGTGAACAACTGCACATTTACACTCCGACAGAGTCTGTTCTCCCTTCTGCCAGTGAAAGGCTCCACTGGCTACTGAGAAGTTACTTCACAGTTATGATACTGGGAGAGAAGTTTTGTTTCACTGAAGTCAGTGGAATAACTTTCACTGACTTCCATGAGCTGGAAGTTCATCTTCTGAAACTGAAAACCAAGTTTGGATCAGCATCTGAAAAGAGGTGCACAAGGAAAAAAAATCTATAAGCTTTATGACTGTGTAGGGTATTATCCCCTGGACACATGGTGAGTTTTGCTGTAATTGCAGAAGATCTTTTTTATCACAAAACTAAATGTTAGGGATTCTAGTTTTTGGATAAGAGATGTATGTGTCATATAGGAGCCCTAAAAGACTTGGGTGAGTAGTACAGATTGAACACAATGTGGGTTTGCATTTATCTGGAACATTTAGAGCCGTGATATATAGTCTACACGACAGACTTCCTCGATGTATAGAGAAAATATAGCTGATTTCTTTGTGTAGGCTGAATTATTTACCAGAGCGTTCCAAAGTGTATTGGTAATAAAACACTGTGAAGTATAAGTAACTCCAGACAATCTTGGCTTATGTTAAAACCAGGGTTTTTTTATGAATGTTATTAAGAAAATAAATCCTGAGAATCTGAAAAGGCAGGAGTTTGTCAAATGAACATAAGCCTCTGAAGGATTGCGTTGACTCGATGGATGGAAGGGTCAAATTCTCCAAACCACCACCCTAAGGGAGTTGGGAATGAGCCTCGCTTCAAAATTAAATAGGCTATTTTGGCACAGGATGAAGGATGCAAAGATGGTAAGGTGATTTTGTGAAACTTACCTGACTGGGAAAAATGGCTGTTTTTAAGTAAAATCAAATCAAATGTACGTAGAGTAAAACAATTTCACTAGATGGCCAAAAAAGCCATCATTTTTCCAAGCATTAACTTTCTAGCCAAGCACTTTCTAGTACTGCATTCAGTTTAGCAATACAATGTGCTCATTCCTGCCTCCTACTCCTCAAAAATAGTGGACCGTAAGCTGATCTTAGAGAAACGTCCTCTGAAGATAAAGCTAACTTCTTGTTTCCATATCTTCCCTTGTTCTTTCTGCAGACTCATTGCTGAGAAAGAGGAAAACCACATATTTTTGGCTTGATGTAAGGTCTTTTAGAAGTCAGTGGGGATCTTTCTCTGGCTATGGTTGGGCACAAAGTCACTTTTTCACCTGGGCTAGTTTTAAGTTGAAACTGCCTGCTGAAAAAGTCCTACAATATCTCAGCAGCTTGCCAGCGAGAAACCTGATAGGAACTATGGCATTCATGCAATGCTCACCTTGGACTTCATTTTCTGACTCTTACATGGTGTCTAGACAGTGGTCACTAGTAGCCTGAAGCTTTCACCTAAGCTGGAACTGCTGAAGCTTTCTTCTTGTTTGTGCTGTGGACAATTCAAGCTACAATTTTGTATTTTGCTCGTTTTCCTGCTTTTGTGCCAGTTCACATGGCATTTCTTTCCACAGCCCAAATGAAGGAACATGTCCAGGTTCTCTATTCAGCTCTCATGCCCCAGACAACAGGTCTGGCTGACCAGTCTCCTATGAAAGCCACCAACCTGACCCTTCCTCTAAGCAGGTTTAATACTTAAAATAACATGTATGGACAGGAAGGTGTTATCTTGCTTTTTCTAATGTTCCCAATGCTTTGTCTTTCATTGCAAATCCTTCATTGACCAATTTCTAGTTCAAATCTTGTTGCTTGGGCTACTTTTTTACAGTATTGCTGACTCTTAGCCCACTGCATGGTATCTCTACAGTTACCTCAACATGGTGTCTCAACAGTTAAACTAGAAGGCAGCTGCTTTGTTTTTATTTCAAAATCTTTTAACCATAGAACATGCACCAAACAAAACATTTAGAGTTAACTGGGCTAATTTCTGGGCAGACACTGGAGGTAGCTCTGTTATTAGGCTGGGGCTAAGATAAGCGACAAGGGTGTAGGAGGGTCTAAGTCACTTGGCCGTCTCCTGCTGTGCAATGCAGAGATTGCATGCTGCAGTCCCTTTACTTTCCTCTGTAAACCTTTGCCTGGACTGTTATTAGACATGACTACTAAGCTCCACGTGAAGATACATGCAGCACCAGCTTCACTATGTGCCTTAGGTATGATCTCAAGTTAAGCAGAAATTTAAGTCTTTACAGGGTTGCTTTTTTTAATTATATGATTCCATTTCTGTGTTTATTTGAACCACAAGTCCAATGAGTATGTTTAAGTGTTATACGTAGCCATGAACAAAGATCTACTTTTTCTCTAAAAGAGAAAGGAAAGCAGCAGAAAATGGCAATAATCTACTGTATAATGCACGGGACATTGCAGATGTTAAAGTAGCTCGTTGTTTCTGCATCTGGAACAAGTAGGTCACACATAGTTATTATACACCCTGCTGAACATGAAGCAGCCAATACCCATATAATGTATGTGAGTTTTCAAGCTACCTTTTAGTACTTTATAGTAGTACAGCATCTTGTTTGCAGATGCTCTGGTTGAGAGCAACTGATTGAAGGGGGAAGGGACCCAAAGCTGACTGACCTAATTGCTGTGTGGATTGAGAAGCTGGCAAAATCATTAGTTTCTTTTATATGTTTTCTTTCTATACTATAATAAAGATAAATATTGATTGCTAGAGCAATATTGATTGTAGGGGTCGCTGCTGATGGCAGCTGCATGATTTGCACAAATATCTCCTGTGTACAGCGCCGCTTATTTGCATGAGAATGCAGTTTCACCATCCTCATGTGTTGCAGACTGTTCACTTCCCTTATAGGAGCATTTACCCAAACTATATATATCAGTAATTAGCAGTAAAATACAAAACAAAGCACTGAAACAGTTCATCTTCTTAATATGTTTTGTGTGTGTGACTGTCTGCTGTGGGTAAGTGGAGTTTATTGTCCCAGCCATGCGGAAAGAAGCGCAGGACACAAGGGACCTGCTGTAATTATGCTGCAACATCACCACCTCACTTGGGAATACCACCCAGCTGCACAGCATGCCTGAGACCAATGCTCCTTCCTTCACCCACTGACCTAGACTAGCTCCAGGCTCCCAGCTTTGGGTCATCAGGGACACAGTGTCCCCACAGAATAGCTTCAGCATCTTCTCCTGAGCTGAACCTGCCCAATGGGATCCTTGTCCACTTGCGAGAAATGGAAAAGGCCCCTCCACCGTGGGCCAGGCTTGTGAGGAGGGAGGAAAGTTGCCTACCACAAGCATGGTGCCTATGGCGGAGCACAAAAACGTACGCTCAGCCAAGGAGGAGTCCTTGGGGAGCGTGGGACCAAGTTGCGGGAAGCAGCAGGGGTATTTATGCCCCTTTTTATCACCGGTGCAAACCCCTGAGTGGCCCATTCAAGGTCAGGTACGTCCTGCCAGGCATACTGCTGCCTCTCTCCTCCACCTGCAACCTCTAGGAAGGAGGAAGGGGAAGGCAGAGGAGCAATCTGCAGAGATGGCCTCCTCACCTCCTCGGACACTGTCAGGCTGCAGGGAAAGCACTTTCTCCCAAGCATGTTATACATCTCTGCGTGTCTGTCTTATAGCTAGCAAACTGCATCTGATTCTGGGCAATCCTGCACTTTGAGACTGCTGCTGGCTGACCTCCTGATATTGAAATTCAAAGGAAAAGCATGCATATTTAACCCCAATTCATCATTTTGATTTTGATTAACTCTACAAGTCAGGGGTTTGCAGGCTTTAATCTTGTTTTAAGAAAATACTCCTATCCTCTCTTCTCGGCGTTTTCCAACAGGAAATTCAACAGAAGGGTTTTTCCTATTATTTATCTCCTCCCACTTACTTGGACAGATCGTGGACCTCTGAAATAGCTGCCCAGTATCTATGCAAACCTGGCTTGTCCAGTGCAGAGAGTGCTCTTATTTCCTCAGTGGCCCATAAGGAGGAGATTAATACTGGAATCCAGGTTTCTAACATGGTTATGCACTGACACTAAGCCACTTTAGCAGATGAGCAGGCACTCCATTTGGTGAGTACTATTTATATACAATGAGTGAGTATTTCATAGATGTTTTTTGGAAGATCTTAGAAATACACCACGGTTCACAATGTTACGCTTCATTCTTCATTTCCTTTTAAGTGTATCTCTCGGGGTGTTATGTTGTGCAGTCCCGTCTTACAAAATCAATTATTCCTTAGCCAGCTCAGAAATAAAACCCAAAGTAAGCAACACCAAATGTCTGATTTACCAATAGACTGCAATCCAGTGCTAAAGAGCATAGCCACTGCCCTGCTTTAAATATTCATGAAGCCCACTGGTGCAAAATGCATTAAAGGTGGGAATAATGCCAGTAATACATGATCCTCTTAGTGACAAGAAGCTTTCACATATTAAAGTAGCAAGATGTTAAAGACTTTCAACTGAACAGTCTTTGTTTTTAACCTAGAGAAAGAGATTCACTAATGGAATGCCAAATTGCATTCACTCTCGTGATATTAGACTGCAGAATAGGATAATAATACATGTGTGCTTTACCATGCTGCAGAAAACCTGTTATTACAGTGGGTTCTTTTCTGCCTTTTCTTTGTACTTTCCAGAAAAGGTTCACACACATATCTTACCCCTTTGAGTAGCCTTCTACATGCCAACCCTGCTATCAGAATCCCAGGAATCTAGCCATTAACAGATTGATTTTACGCAAATAAAAAGATTTAAAAATAATGGTGACACAGTACAATAGTACAATTTAGCTGAGTGACAACTGGCAATGAATAACCAAAAAAAAAAAAAAAAAAGAGTTCAACCAGAGACAAGGGACTGCAGAATAACAGACTGTGGCAATGCAGAATAATGTTAATTGTTGCTTTAAATCATCAGCAGCCCAACCACATCTGCTATCACACCTGCTCTCTCTGATCTACTCTGGCACCTAGAAATATTAGGCGAACAGCCAGCCTCGTATCTCCACCTCTCTGCAGTCTGGCTCTGCCCACAGCTTGCATCTCTTACCTGGAATGGATCAGGCACTGACCCTGCACCGTCAAACTGTTTCTGATTGATAGGGGACACTGCCGGTGCTGGGCTCGTCACACTGTAACAACAGGTCCCGGGGCCACTGGGACCCACTGACCCCATTTGGATTTTACAAACGTCATCAGTCAGGTGAGATAGCTAAAGGAGCCCTGCTTACATCTGAAATTTCATCCACATAAAAATAGTGATCAAATAATAAAATGAAATTTCTTTTCCCACTTAATCTAAGGACATTTTCTGCACACCAAATCTTGGCAGGGCGAGTGGGGGAATATGTCTATCTGGTGCCAAACATGGAAATTCAATTAACGTACATTGGAAAGAGGGATCTAGGTTCCCCCATACATAGTCTGCTTTTATTCTAGAAATAAGAATAACAAAGAGCTAACACCCAGAAGGCTCATTTTTTAGAAAGACGTTTATCCAAGACTAATCAGGGGGCAGGGATAGGAAAACAGGGCTCTGTTAAGGCGTATGAAGTTGTTTACTTCAAAGCAGACCTTTAACAGGCTTTACATGGTCTTTGTACTTCTGGTTGGAAAGCTGCTTTCCTGCCTTTTAAGAGTTTGTCTGGTAGCATCTTCCTAGTAAATGCCCTTCCCTGCTTCCCGCCCCAAGAAGCGTCTTCCCCTGCAGAAAGACCGGCTGTCAATAAAGCTTGAGAACTTCAGCTCCTGCAGTCATTACGCTGCTCCATATAAGCCAAGTTGTTTCAAAGGGGAGGAATTAGATAGTGCAAAAGCTGCAGTGGGAACATTACTGGGGTAAGTTGGATCAGGCTATTTTATCGAGCTATTTCTGGAAAAAAATAAACACTGCTATTCAGTGCTTATGATTAATAATGTTATCTTGTAGCTAATTTTATTCCTTGCCCCTCTCTTCTCCTGCCTTCCAATTTGGAAGTGCACTTAATTATGAAAACATGAGCACTAGACTGTGAATTTTGATATATTAATTTTACCACGGTTTTGTTTCTACACTGCACCACCAAAACTCTCAAGGACAACCAGTCAAGGAGACAATGAAAATCCTGACACCTGGGGTAATTTCCTTAAGCAAAGTCAAAATTAAGCAATTTCTTCCACACAAATCTCATTACATTATTGCAAACCTATAACCATGATGCATCTTGCTCCTGTTTTTCAACACCACAATTTCTTTTGATGACTGGAGCCAGAGCAAGGCCTCTGTGGTTTGTTTACTTGGTGTTTTTTAAAGACTAGAACCAGAGGTTACTAAAAGCTTGGCAAGACAAAACCAAAATGAGCACAAATGGATGACCCTATTCCTAAGCTTCTTCACTGAATAGCAGAAATGTTCATAATTTCATGCCTGATCAACAGTGCATGAATGCCTTGCCTGGATGAGGTCAGCTGCCCAACACTGGGCCAAATTATCATGTTCACCATTCATTCATTCATTGACTCCTCTCTCTGCTCCATTCCTACTGTCCAAGTTAGAGTTTGGGCAATATTGCTTTATTGACATCTCACTGCCCAGTCTCTATATCCATCCTTTAGCTACCACCAGCCCACAGCTTCAGAAGCACCATCCAGACAACAGCTCTAACATTTGCATGATTATTTCGTTGTCTCTCTAAATTTGTATTAATTACTTAGATAGAAATATGAGGCTTGGCATTAAGGCAGTGTTAGAAGTACAGCTCTGTGAACAGCGTCTTTTTTGATCTGTTGGCTGTTCTAAAATCACAATGAAATTATTAGTTTAAAGTTGACTTAATATATGTTTGCATAGTTTCTAGGCAAAATGAAAAATCAAAACCAAATTCTGAGTAGATAGAATTATTTCCATTCAGCTTATGTGGTTAAAGTTTAAAATAATAAAAAAAAATTGAATACTTTTGAAACCTCTTTTAAAAAATACAAAATAAAACAATTTCCTTTGAGAAAATGTCTAAATGTACACTTTAATTATTTCAAACATTTGAGGGTTAGGTCTTCAATGCCAGCAACTAGGAAAAATTGAGACAGATATCCCAGTGTTTCTAATGCCACACATGAATTAACATCATGATAATACTAATGATACTTTTTAACTGGAAAAGCTTTAGGTCAATTATTTTTCCCAATTCTATTTTTATCAAAGTATAAAGCTGTAAAACCCCAGATGGAATAACATAAGTTATAACAGCAACAAAATGGATAACTGTGTTTCTAGACTTTGTCTAAATTGTGCATGCTCCAAAATTATAAACCAGACTGTTTTATACATTTTTTCAGAGTAATAACCACCTCAATCTCTGTGTGATGAATCTCTGGGTGCAGAAAATTGAATATCTAATATTTTTGATGCTTTCTAAACCACAGTACCTTTAAATAATAAAACATTCATTAAAATAGAAGAGTAGACCAAATTACTGTACCAAACATCCTCTGCATCTTCGTCACACTCTGCCCCAAACTGGCAAATGTCACAGGTCGATGTCTCTTTTTGATTGGTTTCACCTGAGCCTTCATTGACTGTTTGATGGAAAGCAGAAGAATATACATTAGTAAAGACAGCACTGTAGCAAAGCACTTCTCTCTCTAGAAAAATCTATTCACCGCATCAGCTTAACGCACTGCTCACAGAGCCAGTGCCTGGCCAACAGACAGTGTTTTTGAATGGGGCCAGCACAGAGATTCCCATGTTGGTCTGTGATAAATTCCCTGAATTATGGAGTTAAAAGGAAAACTGGAGAAAGACCTTTCTTCTTCCTTTTCCACTTAAACAATGATCCCTTCAAGCTGCAGCTCGGGCAGGTTGTGTCACCACTGAGCCTCACTGCTTTGCTCCCTGGGAAAATAAGGGAGGTGTATTGATAGCATCACACGCTGCCTCGTGTCCTTTACTGGCAAAGGCCTTGAGATGGACCCAAGGGGATGTTTTCCTCGAAAATGTTTTGAAATTACCTGCCGTGTGGTGCAATCTAGTCCATTCCAAAGGCAAAACATTTTTCTCTTCAGAAGTACAGCTATGAGCCCCAAGGACTAGTTATCTCCGGCAGGAAAGATTTAGTGCTGCCGGAGGAGGGGACGATCTCCAGCATAGGTTAAGTTTGAAACCCAGGAAAGTCAACACCCTTGTCTGCAATTGTGTAAGGTTTGTAACTGGCCCTTAAGTCAAAAACGTGAAGGGACTGAGGGGGAAATAAAAATACGGGTATAAGAGGACTGTGAAAAAATGTTGACGGCTGAGTACTGAAAGAGAGAAAGAGAGCACTAAGGTAGGCACCAAGAAGAGGGTTTGTTAAAAGATCCAGAAGAAACATCATCTACATTTATATTAAAGTATATAAGCACCTTTTGATGTCTTTCAATAGGTGCTGCTTTCTAGCAGCTTTCTAGCAAGACACAGTACCTAGTGATATCCTTCTGCTGGTTACAGAGTACTTAAATCAATCCAGACTAAGTATCAATCAGCTTTGACTGATGTTATCTGCACAAACAACCTCTGCAACGTTGTCCTTTCATTTGGAGTCTGCACTGTGGTGCAGGCTTACTGCACATTTGGGTCCAACCTACCAAGGCTGGTTGGACACGCTGAAGCATGTCAGTAGCCCCACTGACACTGATGGGACTGGTGCATCCACTGCATGAGACCCTGTTAACCTGGGTTTTACTGGAGGCTCTCCGGTTGGAGTGCTCTGACTTGGAAAATGCTGCTTTTGTTATTTACTCAAGAAAGAAGAAGAGTCCCAAGCTTTCACAAAGCTGTTGGAGGAGAAAGGGCTTTTGCCCCTAAAAGAGAAAGTGTGACCCCAAAGCCTGCTTTCTTACCCTGGACAAGTTATTTAACTTCTGCCTTATTTCCCACTGTGTAAAATGGGAATAATACCACTTTCTACCGACGAAGAATATGGAAACAAGTTTATTATAGATCGTGATGTGCTTAGATACTACAGTGATATAGACCACAGAAATACCTAAGCTAGATGGTTTGTCCCAGTAGCTTTTTCCTGAGGCTTAATATAGTCAAAGAAACTGTTAGTATGTTTAGGTATGAGCTATGCCGCAGCAATTTCTTATCAGTCTTGCTTAAAATGGAAAAAAATTACCTATGATGAGCATTCTGATGATCCTAAAAGGGAGAAAAAAGAGGGGTTTGTCCTATTTGTAGAACTTTGCTCACTTTCATATCCACAAAGTTCATGTAAAAAAACCAAAGGTGAAACTCAGAAAACATAGTCTGGATTTTTGTTCTTCTGCATTGTCAGGTTTTGTAAGGAGGGTCTGAGCTGTGTTTTTTCTGTTTCCTTAAATGACTGAGGAACTCTTAGGCTCATATTTTATGACAGCCAACATACAAAGGTGGATAGGGTGTCCAAGAGCCGTGTCCTCACACCATTAGGATCTCCATGTGCCATGTGTGTGATCCTGACCCAAAAGCACCAGGAGACTCATGCTGCTGTACAGCTCCTCCCCGCTACTCTGCAGCTGCATCCAGGCCTGGGTTTTTCACTGAGTTTCATTTATATTTTAAATTTAGAAATCTTTTTTTTCCTGAGGAGATAACTTTGACAGCCAATCTTGGCAGGGAATTTCCAGTGGTTAAGGTATTAGACAGGACACATGATCTGGATTTATCAAGTCACGCTGCTTTGCTGTGCCACAGTTTCACCATCTGTGAAAGGGGAACAGAATATTTGGCACATACTTTAGGTGCTGTAACGAATGACTGTATACAATGGGACATATGGGCAGAAGACTTCTTATGACAGCTGAGCACTCGTCACCTACCAGGAATATAACAATTGCTCCAGTTCAGGAGGGTGAAAACATATTTTTTATGGAAATAAGCTACAATATTTTTAATGTTGTTATTCTGTTATTATTATAACTTTCCTTATATTTCCTTTTAATTAAAAACATATGCCCTATTTTTTTTTCCTCCTTGTAGTGTTTCTATTCATAACTGTCCAGCAGGTGTGGTTTGACCAGGGACTTTACACAGTTCCACATCACAAGCTCAGTAAAACAACTACTTAAGTCATTAAAGGAAGGCATTTGAAAGATTGAGCATTCTGAAGAGAACTAACTGATTTAGAGAGGAACATCCACATTAAGGCACAATGCAGTTCTTAATTTCTACTAGAAAATAATAGGTCACTCCTTCATATTTTTGTGAAGAAGCTCTGCATCCAGCATTCCATAATGCATGTGCACATTGTCATTAAATGTCCAAGCATGCATTTAATCAAGACCAAGTGGTCTTGATTAAAAAAGACAGCTGTTTATCTCTCTCTCTCTCTCTCTTCTTCTGTTTTCAGTAACCACAGATAATATTATTCTTTACATTTCCTTAAGGTGTGTTTTCTTTCCCTACACCAACACACATGCTGGCATGTGCACCCACACCCAGGACTGACACACACAGGGGCTTGTTTTCTCCATGCTGTGCAGATAAGTGCTTTGATAAATCTGGACATCTTAGAAAGAGTTATTTTCCCAATATTTCCTGCTGCTTTTTAGCTTGAGGACTAGTGGATGCTCATTTTCTAAGGTGACTCCTTTTCCCTTTTTTTCCTTGCTGCACTTACTGATTTGCACTTGCTTTCATATCTCAACTGAAAAAAAGAAGTTAACAAAAATAATCTAGTTTCTGGATTCCTCTTCTAAAAATAAAGGGAGTATGATTCTCTTCTCACGCAAGTTACATAGTTCTCATATTAGCAACTGTTGAGGTTTAACACCAAGACCCTGTAGGAACATAGTAGGGCTCCAGGGAGACTAATCACTGAAGCCCACCACTTATTACTCACACAACTGAGAAATGTTAAGCTGCAAGTTCCTATTTGTATTAGCAAGATTAGCAAATTCCAGAGTTCAAGAAAATGTGCTAACATGGGTTAGAAGGTCACTAACATTATCTGAAAGTCACATCAGAGACTACCTCAATCTCCTAAGCAATATAAATTCTTTAGCTGGGAAGGCACTACACACAATTTACAGAGTCAATGGACTGTGGTAACCACAACAGCTCCTGTTTTAATCATTTGGTGCTTTTCTGGCATTCTCACTGCACTCAGATCAGATAGTTGTGATTTGAAGAATATCTGTATTGCTTGCAAGTCCCACAAGAAAGAAACCATTTTGGAGACATTTTACTTCATTTCCACAGCTAAAAAATCAGACTGAAAGTATCACCAGTAGATTGGTCTGACTCTGTTTACCTCCCATAATATCAGGAGAAAACTAAAAGGCCCAAACTATCCCCCCGCCGTAGACACCTCTACTTTCTCTTTACACTTCAATCTCTTTGAGTCAAGAATCTTCTGTAGGTGCCACAACCCCAACAAACCATGCTATAACTTTATCCACACACCTTCCCAGACTCATGCTCTACTAAGAGTTGATGACTGGTGGTTTAGCTGTTTTAGCAAATGGACACCAAAATCCCTGTGCTCGAAATTCTTGCTCAGTGTCTTCCAAAGATGCTTGACGAGTATCAAAGGCAGGATGGAAATAAAACTCTTTGCAATTTCCAGAAAAGCAGCTCCAATAGGATGGTTAGGAATATGCACAGCAGCTCACAGTCTTGATCTGATATACAAAGCATCACCTATTTCCTAAGTGACACAAGGGACAGGGACATAACTTGCCTGACAGACCATACTGTGAGGAGTAAATGGAAGTGGAAAGAGGAGCTCGTGAGCCATGAGGGAGAGAAAGAACTAGGTGGCAACATCAGCTAAACACAAATATCTCAATCGCTCTTCTCTAACACGCCTCAGAAGGCAACAGGGCAAACTCAGGAGAGTCTCAGTTCAGTTTTCATGTGGCTTTGTAGGACTACTAACATTATTATAATAATCCTTCTTCAATATATTTTAACTATACTGGAGAACACAACAAAGAAACAACATAAAACATCATCACCACACACATGAATATACAGAAATATGGCTATAATGATTTGTCATGATTGTTTTTTGTATTATGCAGTCTTCCTTTGATTGATGTGATCAGATGCGTGCTCATCGCAATCTCCGATTCTGACTTGACTCCTCATGGTGGGACATCTTTACTATTGTTGAAAGAAGAACTTCAAACAAAGCTTGCTCTAGCTCATCCTAACAGGATATCCACTTGTTTTTAGCTATAAAATCTAGGTAATAACAAAATTCACATGGAGAAGAGGGTTGATAGCCATTTCTGTAATTTGGAATGAAAGACAGCGTGCAAATTAAAATGTGGAGGAAGAGAAGAAGAATGCCCTTCAGAGAAGCTAAGGTGATATTGCCACATGCTTCAGTCCTAACAGGACTGGTCTGGGCAGGTGACAAGGCGAGTGGGAGAAGTGAGAAAGCTCTGAGAAACGAGGGCAGAGAAGCCAGCAGAATTTACTAAATATGTTAGAACAAACACTACCTGCACCTCCATCAAATGGCTAAAAACACCTCACAAACTTGACCAATAAAAGTCCAGATGCTGCAAGCAACTTCACTCTAATCAATAAGTCTTTTTTCCTGAAAGCATTAGCTCAGTCAAAACCTGCAAAGTGAGAAAAATGAAGGGTGCGAAGTGGGGGGTTGACTCACGAATGACTCTGCTCTCGAAGTCTGGCAGAGGCTCAGAACGGCATTACGGTCAAAATGGAAAGAAAATGGCCTACTGTATGGGTAATAAATCCAAACTCTGACATGCCTTGTTCTGCTTTACTCTTGCCGTCTGGCTCCATCTCAATAAATACAAATTTGCTCTCTCTCACACACACAAACAGGCTGGGGAAACTACTTATCACAGGAGAAAACAGTGTGTCTACCCATCTCAGGACCTGACTCAGAACTTAAGGATACCTGAAATATTCTCCTTCATGCCAACGGGCCTTTGATCAGTTTACTCCATGCCACCAAGGGTCAATCCTTGAAACCACCTCTCTGCTATCGATGGGCAGGTTATTTAAACAGCGCCAGGGTTGTGCCATACCTGAGCCAGCTGCCCAGGAAACCAGACCTTTCCCAGCGTTTATATTGCTTCAGGTCCCATCTTGGGTACCTCCACATCGCCATTCTCAGCCAAGTGCTGGAAAGGTTAACGGGATGCCTTCAGCGTGATGCAAATACCTAACAGGGTTTTTGGGGAGGAGCTAGATGTATCCAGCCAGCTCAGATTGCTGAGAAAATGTCCTCTTATCTTCTCGCTAAAAACCACGTCGATACAGCCCGGCACTGCTTTGATGCCAGTCAGACTCAATTTGCAGTGTTTTTCAGCTCTCATATTTCTACTGTGACTCTCAGGTTATATTTTTTCTTAAAATCACAGCTGGTGGATTATCTCAATGTATAAGGATCTCAGTTTCCACGTATATTTGTTCTGAAAGGTACATCTAAGCTTTAGGGCTGTGGATAAAAAGCTTGTGAGTATAATAAATACCAGAAACTATCAAGTTTATAATTTTTAAAGACTAATTATTTTTGTAGGGCTGATTCATGATTTTTCAGTCCTGTGCAATGCTGAGTTTACATTGGACAGGAAAGAAGCACTTCTGAAACAGCTCACTCTTGTGCAAGGCCCTGTGCTGAGCTCACCCGCACCTTGTGCTGAAGGCACCGATTCTGCCCTGGACACAGTCTAATTAGTGCAAGAAAACAGTGCCTGGCAAGTGCCCCGAGTTCAGTAAATAACTAGTATAAAAACTGTCTCACATTATTACTAAGCGCTCTCTCTAGTTCCATCTTTTATTTTTTACCTCCTGTCTTGCTTCCTGTCATGCCTTCCTTCCCATTCTCTTTCGTCTTCTTTCTTTTCCCCACCGCCCCCAATTTTCAGTTGCAGTTACCCTGACACAGGGCCCACCACGGAGCAGCTCTGGCAGCCCTGCAGACAAGGTGCTACTGCTGCGAGGAGAGGCACGGGCCCATGCAAATCCACGTGCCTCTCACTTCGCACAGCTCAACATCTTAGAAACCTTAGAAGCCTTCTCCAGCTGTCATCCAGTCCGGGGTCTTGGAGGCCTCCCCTGGTGAGATGGGCAGCCTTCACACCCTCTGAACCTCATCTATCATGGCTAAAAGTGGATGGGACAGGAATGGTTTCACAGGAACAGCATCGCTTCTCTGCACCTATCTGATTGCAGTTCTCTCCTTTCAGTGGGTGCAACTGGAGGTCTCCAAGAGCATCCGGGTCTGAAGTCAGGACATGACCCCCTACAGACCTCTGTAGGGACTTGCCTGTATTTGTACAACTGTGGCCAGGAGGGAATGGATGCAATTGTTACTCAAAGTTTATTTATTCTAAATAAAACACTATTTGCTTGTTCCTGTCTCATGCATATCTCTGCTGCTCCCACAGTGCACTTGATAAAAAATTAAATACGATTAGTTGAGGCCAGTTTCTCCTAGCAAATATCTCTAATGGCATTTCAAAAGGAATGGCTCATTGAATAAAACCCTATTGTAAGCTTTCTGAATGCTGACATGAAACAGCTGTGATTATTGCACCCTTGTGTGGTCCCGCTACAAAATTTGATGTTTGCCTGGTGTATGTGGGATGCCAACATTGAAGATTTATGAAGGTGTACGATGACCAGCATTGACAGTATTTGCCAGCTTGAGGAAGAGGAGGCTCATTTAAATTTTGCCAAGAGCTTCCCCTCATAAACAGCTTTGAGTAAAAAGCCAAATAGCATGTGGGGACTATTCATCTCTGCCTTGCATTAATTTAATTTTAAAGAGAAATCACTTCCTTGCAGGAGAATTTTCAAGGAATAGATACAGCTTGTTGTAAAAACAGGCCTGTGATGCTGCCAAAGCTTTTGTGGCATCAGTCCCTGCTCTCATGTATTTCAATATGTCCAACAGCACGAACAAAACAACCAAGTGGACATGCCCACAGCTGGATGGATGCAATGCGACGGGTCACCAATCAAGGCCATTATTAAAAAGCCTGGAAGGAGATTACTGTAGTCCTAATTGCAAGGACCAGAAGATTTTTCAGGATCAAGGAGAAACAGAAAAAGATGATATCTGATTCCACCCTCAGGTTGACTTGCCTGGCCACACAGATCATTAAACCTCAGCGCTGTGTCAAGGGAGATGGGAAACTGCAGTCCAGGAAAGTACCCAATACCACAACGCTTTTCTTATTTGCCAGAAAAACGGCTATCAAAGGTTACTCAGGAGGAGAGTCAAGCGTGAGCCGCTTGTGGCTGGCTGGCCCTACGTGCCAGAAGGGAGGGGATTAGGCCAGGCTCGAAACCCTCTTCATCCCTTCTGTGGACTGCCAAACACCCCCTCCCTGTGGACCTGCAAAGAGCCCCCGTACCTTTGGGCTCTGCTGAAAAGCAGGGACTGGTTCTGGCCCCTCCTCTTCCTCGTTTGTGTCTGGGCAGAAGCTGCATCCCATACTGCCTGAAACAGGAGCTTACTGCTGGGTACCTTATGCTTGATGAACTAAACATATGATGCAAAGATAATCTGACGGACGGAAGATATGCACTATATACATGCTGTAACATTGCACTTACGGCAAATTCTATCAAGCAAATACTGCATTAGATACAGGTTCAGTTGGAGGAATGTGAGTCAGCAGTGCTTTCCTCTGCAGGGGAAGATGCTACAGTTGGACGTAAACCACAGAAATTACCCGTCTGTGCTTTCCCTGACCTCTGTCAAGAATTCACATCCCGCCCGAGGTTCTAAGCACTTTTATTCATTCTAGGCAGAGAGGAACCTGGACCACCGAATTTAGAGAAATTCAGTGAAAAAAATAAGGAAGGATCCAACCCATGCTTTCACAAAGCCTCCAATAAGGAAGTCCCAAATGGGTGATGTGACTTTCCAGGGCTTTCTGCACTGAAAGGGTGCTTTTGCCAGCTTCCCACCTGGTGGAAAGATTAACAGAAGACTTGAATGCGAACCCTTACAGCTACTCATCTTTCAAGAAACAGAATGAAAGGAACAAAGATAAAACCTAAAAGAGCTGTCTAGCATCCACTTGGTGACTACTTCAGTTTTAAGGTCTTTGTCACTTTGCTATTGATTTAAGTCTGTGTATCCTTTTGAATATTAGTATGGCTAGCAAGATAGCAACATCATACATAAAAATGTTCTTTATTCCGGAACAGATGAAACTCCCAGTGGTAAAAGAAGATTTAGGTATCTCTGAAGATTTCTTATCGCTGTGCAACATAACTCTCTAATGGTTCAGTGCCTTGGAGGGTCATCTGAGATCACCTATCACATAAATCAAATAGGTGGCAGGCTACAAGAGTGGAAGCCTATAGCAATTTCATGTCTTTGCTCGCAGACATCAAATCTATCTTTTAGGCAGACTGTAGAGGAGATAATATGCCACTCCATTTAAGCCACTGAAGAAACCCAAATCTGGGTATTAACCAATTTTAGGAAGCTGCTCCTAGTCTTGACTGCACCACAATTATCTTGGTAAATGACTGGTTTTAAATCCTAAAACGCAGTCTGCAGACGCTGGTCCTGGTTCTAATTTCCACTAAGGCTTCTGTAAATCACTCTGGCAATGGAAGGGAGTGTCAGAGCGAGTGAAAGTCCAATTTACTTTATGTTCCATTTACATAATCAGGGTGGTGTAAAGTGGCTCTACTGTAAAAATGACTTGGGTCTACCTTTCACTGAATTCAACAAGAGGAGCGCAGTTTTCTTCTCCCACTCTGCTTTTTTTCATGTTATACTCCTTTCTGTTTAATTCTGTGGTACTAATTCAGGTTAAACACATGTAACTGAGAGCAGGCGCAGCCCTGAGCTCAGAAGTCGAGAAGACATGTGCCAAGCTCATGCTCTGCAATGGGGTCTCAGAAGGAGGCAGCTCAGTCAGGTGCCAAAACTGGCAGTCAAAAAGCATGTTCAGCCAGGCTGTACCCTCGTGGTTGGGAGCCATGATAGATGGCTCCTTATCTGCCTCTTCCTTCACCAGCTCAGTGGTCAGCCTGTATGCAAAGGGCAATCCCCAATCCCCCTTTAAAGCTCCTGCCCCAGAAGAATTTCCTCAGTAGCACTCCCTGATCTGCAATTGTCACCGCTGAGCTGATCCTCTAAACCTGCACAACCAGGGCTCATCCCCGTGTTTGCTTCTTTCTCTATAAGTGAGAATTTCCATTCAAAGAAAAAAGAAAATCCGACTCAGAGCTAGTTGTAAAAACATCCCTCCTGACATATGTAAAGGTATTTCTGCCTTCCCAAGCCTGTAGCTAGGCAGTCCTTGGGCCTCTGCTGTAGCTCAGGGTGCATAGGAGTGCAGGCACCTAAGGAACTTCCTAGAAGCTAAGATGAAGGCAACCGCAAAGTTTCTAAGTCCTACAGGAGGAGATACAATATTTATGCAACGTAGATCCTATATTTTACATAACCCTATTCTTCAACAAATGTGAAAGTATACTGCATCAGTTAATTGCATGAAAATGTCCATCAGTACGATGACCTTTCAGAACAAATGAGAAAAAAATCAGTTGAACATGTTTTTCCTTTTTATTTCCATTTTTAGTGAGAAGTTGAGGCACTGTGTGAGTAGCACCATTACTGGCTTATTGTACTCCTTGGTTTATGGTTTATGCAGTGGAATAGTTGTGTCCACAGTACAAAACCCATGACAAATACTGGCAGCACTGCTGACAGCCTTAGCAGAAAGGCAAGGGAGTTCGTGAGTAGCACAGCGACTCCTGGAAGGGTGGCAAAGATTTAGGAGAAGAAGCCTCCACAGGCCAGGTCTGTGGATAAACTGGGGATCTATTTTTGTGCTGTCACCCAGAATTTACGTGACTGTGTAGGGAAAAACCTCCCAGACCTCCACTAACAGGAAAAACAGGTTGAGTGCAACACGTCAAACTCAGCCTTGATACGAGCAGCGGAGAAGCATGGATTTGAATCCATTTACACCAGAACGATGTTGCCCTTCTGAGTATAATTTTACAGATGTGTTTATGATATAGGGGGAGCCATATGGCACAAAAGGTTTAAACATTTAATCTCACTTAGCTTCAATACACTGCATATACAGAAAATTGGAAGCCCAGCAGGAAAATGCCAGATTTCATTCTCACTTACTCGTGATTAACCTTTATGAGCTCACTCAGAGTTTTGTCACCTGCGAAGTCAGTCAGGGCAGGCAGGCTGTGAAAGCCCTGACTTTCTGCTCTGGCCAAGGCACTGCAGCTCCTGAGCTCAAGATCTCCGAGGGCTGTGCTGCCCGAAATGTGGGCCTCTCCCAGCTGAACTGCAGTGCACCCCATTCCATACCTTCCCCCAGGTATGGAAAGTGTAGAAGGGACTATAGGGAGTGAATGACCTGGAGGCACAATCCCCCTTCTCTTCCTGCAACTGCGCTTCTTGCACGGCTCCGGTGGGCCAAGTTTAGAGCAGCCGTACACTGGCAGACGGATGCAAAGCAAATAGCTGATATGTATCTCACTTTGCAAATACACTCTTTCTCATTAATATTGATTCCCACACACAAACACTTTAGCTATATTCACTGATTGCATTACCATTGCAGAAGTGTAATTAACAAATTAAAAGGGAGGATTGTGATTCAGTTTAATTTGGGGAAAATCTTTAAAAAAAAAAAAGAGACTCTGATGTTTGAGGATCATTCCCCTCTGCTATTCATTTTGATGCCTTGGACATGCTCTAAGAGACGTGCTTTCATCAAAATAAACATGTCCTGAGTATGCTGCAGTAGTGGCATACACAGGTACTTGAAGAAGCATCAATGAGACAAAATACAAACAAATGAAAGAAATCCTGACAGATGCTAAACAAGATACTAGATTGCAAATGAAGGTGTATCATCATGGAGAGAGGAAGGGGGAAAATGCCAGTTGGAAGCTGCTCAGACTGATCTGAGACTGCCAACTTATCCACAAAAACTTATGAAAAGCAACATAGAACACGCATACCATCAGCCCAGGCGAAAGCCAATGCCACAAATATTTGTGGAAGGAGGGAAGGTAGAAAATCTCCCATACTTGCTGCCCTTCCAGATGCTTGTATGATAAAAACAAACCAGCTCTGCTTAGTAAATCAATGTTCGCAAGAATAGTCAAAACTGCCGAGCCAAGGTTTGACTGCTTTTCTCTCCAAAAACCAACTGAGCACACCTGGAAGAATGGCTGCAAAATGATATCTACTTCCCCTCCCATCTCCTATGAAAAACACCTTTCAGGTGATCTAATATTATGAGAAACCATAATCATTAAGGATTGATCATGTTAATATAATTTTCTGGATGGCTTATTAACCTACTAAGACATGTTTTTCTCTACTTCCCTTCATTAGCGACAGCAATAATTAGGTAAGGACAGAGTAGCAAAATTGATCATATGCTACTGCCAAAGGGGACAGAGAACGTATCATGGACATTTAGCATAATGTTCTCCAAACTCGAGATGCATTAATTATATTTAGTAACACAGCTATTTTCTGCCTTTGATAGAAGGAATCTGTTAATGTAGATATTGTATAACAGAAGCTATATTCTCCTATTCCAAAATGGAATTTTCCTTTTTCTTTAAAGTTCATAATACAAAATGAGATGAGACAAGAAAACATCACGGTCTCAAGTATCTACCGATACCACATCCTTTTCTTATTTCAGTCTTGACTACCAGTCTTCTCATGAAAGTGGTGCTTTAAAAGCAGAGCAGACGCAGAGCTCTGGCTAGGAAGCAAAGAAGTGAGTTATACTGTCACCTCCCGGAAAATAATCCCCAGAGACAATTCCCTCATTTTTTTGGGTCAGCTTCAGACAGCCGTCCTGCTGCCTGCCACCCCTGGTCACCAGAACAAAGCATCTGTAGCTTACACTTTGGCAGCACTACTCAGAATATGTGTATACTTACATACACAAATTTTATAAATTTACAGAGGTGATTGAATAGCAGCTGCTCTCTGAGCCCACGTTAAGGTCCTGCTTCCCTGTCTGTAACATCAACAGCAGAAGCACTGCCAACGTGTGGGCTGGGGGATGAAGGAGCAGCCATACGAAGCGCGGGTGCCTGCGTGCTGCCCCTCGCCTTCCCGACCTGCGACCCCAGTGCCATGGCCCCAAACCCCCCAGCAGCTGCCCCAACCCTTGAAAGAGAAACTGCCAGTTAAGCGATCATGCCGGTCACAGCTGTGATGACGTGCGGAGATAGGGACCAGTGTCAACCCATGATGGGGGCTGCTGGCTCGACCTTGCAGCTCCACGAGACCTGCAGCATTAACTTTCCCGCACCACCCTGCTAGCGTGGGAAGCCCGTGTAAGCGTGAGTGCGACAAAGGGATCGCAGCAATGATGAATTTTTACATATTTTCTAAAATGCCAGCGACTGGCTTTCCCTGAGCTCTCCCCCCATGTGAGCAGTAGGCAGCTTTCTGTAGATAAAAGCATTACAGGGAGATGAAAAGAGTTGACATTACAAACTTGGCACTCCGATGGCATGCTGCACAAACAGGGAAAGGGAGGATCTGCCAAAGCGAGAGCCAGAGATAATATGAAAAGCATAAACCCAACATATTGACCTTATTTAAGTCCAAACAGCATAACACGAGGATACTTAACACAAAAATGTCGAAAACATTCTTTATTCCACACACACATGAATGTTTTCTTTAAATACGCAATTCACTTGATATCTGCAATCCCCCCTCTTCAGATGCAAAATCCAAAATAATGATTATATCAGTCATTGCTTAATACATCCAACTGTGGCCCTGATTTTCATGCATGAATGGTCATTTACATATCATTACCCATTATGCCATCCACTCAGATTTTTCTTTCTAAATAGAGTAATACATTTAAAGTTGTCATTTTAAAACAAAAATGCTTAAAAAGGGGACTTTCATTTCTCCGTATCTTAGCGGCTTATCTCTGTGCTCTTAGCGGCTAATAGACCAGAATATTAAAATGGAAAATTCTCAGTGTGTGTGACAACTGCCACAGTGAGAAGATCTTAGAGAAGAGGCAATTATCAAGGGATTTTTCTCAACTTTGGAAACACAGATAAATATGAACAGAAAAGCTGAAGCAAACCAACCAGAAGCAAGACAGTAATTATAGTATGTTCTTCTATTTTCCTAACGCAAGTCCTTGTTGGGGGCAAAGCTAGTTCCATGTTAGGGAAATCACTGCAAGCATGAGGTGCAGTTAGAAGTTTTGCATGAATAAATTACAATTTTTCAATTAATATTGCCCATGCCCACAATAGAGGAAGGATTTTTTTTCCCTCCTCCTGCTACTTTTAAAGTAATTTTCTGCTATGTTTAATTAGGAAATTTCACTACAGAAGGGAATGTGATAGAAGATTAATTCTCTATTTCCTCACCCACTGTGTCAGTAGACTCAAGTGGACACTATAAACCCCAGTTAAATACGACGAGGATGATCAAGCACGGAGCTCCTTTCAAGAGGTCGCGTCCGCAGACTGTAGATCTCATTTCAAAACAATAGAAACGAGTTAGAAAATGGTATCTCTCCGTGGCGCACCGCCACAGAGGAACGATTACAAGTGCTTCATGGTGCGAGGGTTCACCATGCCAGCTGAGAGGGTTCGCTATCACAGCTAATGATACTGAACGCTGACGAGTGAGAAATAGCATTTCCACAACCACTGATGTTTTGGGTCTTTTTCTCCTGTTCACCACTAATAATTATTCCTCTAGAAGTCACATCCTATTTTACATCTTTTATGCCAAGTATGAAACAGCAATTAAACAATAAATAATGAAATGTTCGCTGGTGGGCAATATAGTACAGGTTTTTGGTTTTTTTTTAAGGGAGTAGACAAAGGGCGCAAACTGTATTTGTTTTTAATGAACAATGAAGGGAACGAGCTATTTACCCTCAGGACATAAAATCCTATGAATGGTCTATTGCTGCCAATGCTGAGTAAATATCAGGTTCATACTTTTTAAAATTGAAATCCAAGCCAGAGTAAGAACAATTATTTAGGGGAAACTCAGACCTACAAGATACAGGAACATGCAAGATGCTATCCTTTGACAGAGAGGGTAAGCAATTTTCTCAGAAGTTTTACTAATGGAGTGGCTGAGCATCAAAACAGAAAAAACATGAACGATTTAGGGGAGGAAACGCAGACATGTAGCCTAGTAGAGACCGAGAGCCTTGCTCATTGATTAACTAGGACCAGATTGTTTTAATACAATAGAAGTTGTCAGTACATACCCCCTGGGGACAGGAAAGGTCAAAACAGGACAACTGGCAGAAAAATATTGTAATGCAGAAGAAACTTCACTCCCAATTTTATTCTGGGCTTAAAAAAAATAAATCAACATTTTGGCTAGTCCAATGCCTATTTATTCCCTCCCCCCCAGTTTTGACATGTTTATAAGACATTCTTATCCCACTCTGCTTGATGCTGCTCTGGTTTCACGTAGAGAAATGCTCCAGCAGAGCATTTAAGAAGGGGCAGCCACCTTCGCAGAGTCCAAATGAGAGCTGCAAGGATGACATGATTCAGAAAACACGACTTCCGCGGTGAGCTTAGGAGAATGGAAATTTTTTACTTTGGAAAAGAGAAGACTGAAAAGAGACTAGTCATCTGATATAAAAAGGAATGTTAAAAAGGCTGCTATAAAAAGAAGGATAATCAATTGTTCTCCACATCCACTACTTCTGAGACAAGAAATAATTGATATAATTTACAGTGAAGGAGATTTAAGTTAGATATTAGGAATTTTTTTTTTCCCCAACTTCTAAGAATTACCATGCGCTGGAACAGGCTGCACCGGAATGAAGCAGGTGTGCTCAGAAGTGGCTTCTGAGACTGCTCCATGCAAATCTCAGCAAGGGACAGTCTAACTATAGTTGTTCCCATCAGACTTGAGAAGGATGGATGAGAGGATCAGTTGAAGCTATTTCCAGAACTATATGTCTACAACTATATCATCCCTTTTCTGCAGGTTAGGCAATGGCTGGGCTCCGTACTATGCATGACTCAATCTTTACTTGTACAAATTCCCATTGAAATCATGGAGCATTTTTTGGTAACGTAATTAAAACATCTTTGTGTCAGCTGGGTGTGTGATGTCTGCCCAACTCCTGCAGATTCGGAGAATTTGGTTACACCTAGGACCTTGTGGACAAGACTTCAGCTCTTCTTCTGATCCTGAAGAGGTAGGGGAGCCAACTGCATCTTCTTCCTCCCTCAGGAAAGAAGTTTCTTTTTTTAGACACAGTGGTTTGAAAATATCTGTTCCAGTTGACCAAGTTTTTGTTCCATTACAATAAAATACCTTTTAGAGAAAAGGCATAGATCTCTTTAAAGGGAAAACTTTTTAAAAATTTTTCTTAAATGGGTTACAAAATCTATGTTAATAGAGAAATACAGGTAATGCACTGCATTTCCCAGAGCAGTCAGCAATGAGTTTCCAGTGTTATCACTTAGCTTGTTGCTATGTAGATAAAACCCACGGGGTCACTCCTGCTCAGGGTGGGAGTCCTGCCCAGCAGCCTGCCACCCTCACGCCAAATCGATGCTACCCATCACGGACCTGGTGGCGGCTGCGCCCCTGATGCAAAGGGCAGCAGGTGGCGGAGGGAATGAAGCTCCACATGCCGGCTCCAAATCTGCGGACGGCAAATCTGCGTGTCTCGGGGAGCCCTACTTTCAACCAGAGCAGACTGTGACTGCCCAAATGTGTGTCAGGAGCCTCAGTGGCCCATGCAGCAGCCGAGAGTCATGCAGTGCAGAGGGCTTGCAGCCACCTTTGTTCTGCATCCCCTGGAGCTGCGCTTTCTGTGCCGCATCTGCCGGAGGCACAGAACAAAATCTGTCCCCTCTGTTCCCGTTTCCAAGGAGTGAGCAGCCCTTTTACAGCAAAGCCAGTCTTCAGAGGTTCCTCAGCCTCCAGTGTTTGCAGCTAGAGCCACGCTACGTAGCTGCCTAGGAGCACACAGGGTGCGCTTTTTCTCCCTCCTTTTTCTTTTGTGAGCAGTTGGGCCCGGGGCAGAATTACAGTTTATTTGCACAGTGATAACATATCCTTTCAGAAAGGAAATATAAAATGATGAATCAGAGGTCTGGACATATCCATCTGTCATATCCAATAAGCATGCGTGTGCCATGTGAATGCCTGGTCACTCTTGTAATTAGCTGTTAAATCTGAATGAGCAATTTTCATCCAGAAGTGCATGAAATGCATGAACATTTTAATGATGCACAGAACAATTAAGAATATTACATGCACAGTTCCTGATCACCTTGAGATTTTCTCTCTACTTAGCGTTGGGGGGAACTCAACCTCTTCAACCCTATTAGAGCAAGAGGGCACAGCTGGAGTCAGGAAATGGTGAGCTGAATAAATTGCAGCAAGGCAGGCTCTTTTTAAAATGCAACTTTTCCTTCCAAAAACTCTTAGATAATGATGGAAAAAATGTCTGCAGTGAATTCTGATGAAAAAAAGAAAGAAAGGCCAGAATAATAAATGCGTCCCATGTGACAGCCGGGAAAAATGAAGGGTCTGATTCAGGTCCTGTTCTAATCAACGGGACTCTCTCCATTACCTCTGCTAACAATCACATTAAACCCTTTATGTTTGGTTGAGTAGATACAGCACAGAGGTAAGAATCAAGAAAGCCTAGTCCCTGAAATGGCAGCTAAGCATCAGGTAAGCCACCTGAACTCACCCTGATGCGGTAAATCTGTATGCATGAATACATATAGAATGCACACAGATGGTATGGATGCTATTTCAGCAGGGAGCAAACCCCTTGTGTCTTCCCCCCAAACATGGGAAGAGGGGATCTAGACCAAAAAAAAAAAAAATCACACAGAAGGCAGCCAGACTGTATAAGTGTAACCAGGCAATGTAAACATAGCTAAGCAGTGCAACCCCATGTCTATGTACACAGAGACAGAAAAAAAAGGACGTGGCCCAGTGTGGCGGGGAAAAATCTTAACACTATCACATATTAAGCATTTGCAATAGAATCATAGACTCATTAAGGTTGGAAAAGACCTCTAAGATTGTCTAGTCCAACCATCAACCCAACACCACCATGCCTACTAAACCATGTCCCGAAGTGCCACATCTACACGTTTTTTGAACACCTCCAGGGATGGTGACTCCACCACCTCTCTGGGCAGCCTGTTCCAATGCTTGACCACAAGATGCAATGTTGTTCTTGCTCAAAACACTGTGTAAATTTGGCTTCAGGAAAACCCCTAGGATAGATTCCATCTAGCATGTGCTGGTCTAAAATGTAAGAAATGCTGTGGCCTCAGACATATAGCGTGGTGAGGGACAAGGAAATGCCTCCTAGCTCACAGAGGGGAGGTCAGCTCTCAGCCCCTCTCAGGTGGGTACCCACTTGTCTTCAGCAGAGCAGAGCTGCCTCCTAAGGGACTCCTAAGGGTTGGGACTAAGGCCTGGGTGTTCACCATGAAAATTTCTTAGGAAAAGTTAATTGGCGTATGATAGATGTGGGTATGTTGGTTTGCAAAAGCCTGTTCAGAGTGGAAGAAACGTCGCCTAACCTAACCGCTGCTTTCATGGACCTTATTGTTACACTGAGTTGCTATAAACTATCCCCGTAGTATTTTGTTGTAATTACATGCAGTAAAAGGAACAACTGGGTAATTACCTGAGACTCCGCAATAATATTTCCACATTAAAATGTAAGTGCAAGGTGCATAGAACAGAAGACTACTCATTTGAGAGGAAAACCACTCATTAAAAAGCTCTCTGCCAGCTATCAGTGGTCCGGGGCTGTCCCAATTTAGGCTGGGCACCTGCCTCTGCTTATAGCCCTGTTGACAGCAATGCATGGTTTAAAAACAACCACGTGTGTCTACAAGGAGCATTTATCCTCCCTGGGAGCCTGGCATCCCCGAAGCATGCACAGGCAAGCTTAAAAGACACCATTTACAAGTGGAGAGAGGTACTGGAGAAACCGGCTTTCTAACCCCGGTCCCCGGGCACGCCATGGGCTGGCATTAACAGGGGCTGCCGACCCCTTGCACCACTCCCAGGCAGCAATTGCAAATGTTGTGGGGGAAGGTGGTGTTGGATTAGCTGTGTTTCACCTCCAGAGGGTTGTCTTCCACGCTGAAGGATTTTCTGTCTTTCATGAGCTTTTGCGCTTCATTTAAGCCCTAAATAAAGCACAAATAGCCCACGGGAGTAAACTTTACTCTCTACCTGTCAGAATAATTTCCTACCTGAATTAACTTGTGAATACACTTCAAAAAAAAGAGACGCATCTTCTCTGTAGCCTGATTATTTGCCTGCTTTATTTTCCAAACTTTTTTTAATGCCGCTTTTCTATTTTGGGTGCAAGTGGAATCATGTTAATGGACTGATGGGATGAAGAGCAAACACAGGCTCGGACTTTGTGTGGCGAATGTGATCTGGTTTATACAGCCCCCCCAGGCACGACTTTTCACTTAATAAGTACTCACATGGGCTCTGTGCCTGCCTAATTTCTTAGCACCTGCATGCTTTGCAGACATACTGGCAATGAGTTCTTGCCATGGGAGTTGTGAATCCTCTCATCATTTTGCATCAGGAAGGGCTACGCAAGCCCCCCCCAGCCTTGCCTGCCTGAGTGGGAGGAGGAACTTTCGGGATATCCCATCACAAACCTCAGAAAGACAAACTTCAAACAGCAAAAATGAAAGAAAAAAAGAAAAAGAAGAAACGAGAAGAAAAATGTTGGTTAAATATCACTACTCGAGATGCAGGTAGTAAAAAATTACAAGGGGGTAACACTGGACAGACACTGTTCGTTCAGGCTTTGTTCCGAGACGCAGGGACCGTGTCAGCTCCTTTCTGATGGGTGGGCCCATCCCTGCCCGTGCCCCCCGGCAGCCCCGCCGAGATGCAGCCCTCCAGACAGAGGTGATTAATCAAACCCACCCGAATCTCCTACCCACCATCTGATAAGGCTACTTTCAGCTTAACAAAACTTCGCATCTGCAGCACATGTCTCATTCTGGGATTTCAAATAAAAAGCTCTCGGTGCTGGCTCCTCCTGCCTCCGTGTCATGGCAGGAGTGGCAGCGCGCTGCCTGCAGTGCCACGGGAAGGCAGCAGCAAGCCCCCGCCACCACGGCCGCCTGCCATCGTCTCAGGCTGCGCTCTCAGCTCCAGGCAGCATCACCTTTCGGATCACGTTGGCCAAACAAAACAAACAATTACCAGTTTTGATTTATGCTTTCAAGTTTCTTTTTAGTCTGAACACCTATGGGGGACCAGTTCCAAGGAGGATGGCATGGGTTTTTGCATTGCTGCCTGAGATCTGGACAGGCCACAAAATCCCAGCCACCCAAACCAGAGCTGACAGCTCATTCCTAAAGTAACCGTGGATGTATGAAGTTTGCAGATGGCCTTGCTTTTCAGTAGAGCAGAACTCCTCCTCTGCCCTCCAATGTTTTGGTGAGAGCATCAGTAGCATGCCACGGATGGCTGCATAAGTTGGGAGAGGGCTGGTGGGCAGCAGGAGGCCATCTGAGAGGATCCCAGCTGCACCACACAACCAGCATCTACCAGATGCTCTGCCTAGCTCTGTGTTACCACTTTATTAATGAAAACAGAAATCGTCTCTTCCAGCCTTACTATCACAGGTAGTTTAATCAAAGAGCTAACGAAGCAAGTGAGGAAAACACAGCCACGCATTGTGCTAGTAAAGCTAGAAAGATGCTTTAGAGGAACAGAAACCTCCAGTGCCCCCACAGTTGGTGGTTGAGCTGGC
Organism: Balaeniceps rex; assembly: GCA_013401315.1. Taxonomy (NCBI): domain Eukaryota; kingdom Metazoa; phylum Chordata; class Aves; order Pelecaniformes; family Balaenicipitidae; genus Balaeniceps; species Balaeniceps rex. Next base: position 120,915 of record VYZW01018547.1, on the reverse strand, counting down.
TGCAAAATGGGCGACCTGACTCTGCCAACATGATGGGCCGCTTCCAGGATCTAAGCCCGCAAGGAGCTCCAAGTCCCCACCAGCATATCCAAAACCCTGTAGCAGAGCACGAAATGTGGGTTCTTCTCTCAAAGAACCTGTTATTTATCACTCTTAAATCAGCCACAGCCTATTTTCACTACATCCCACCTTCTTGCCTGGATCTGGGTTCACTTTCTTCACTGTTTCCCATTTCACAGTCCACGCTGACAGAGGCACAATGCCTGCCCCTGAAGGGTTTGGGTCTGCATGTAGGGGATGGTTCTTCTCAAAGATCTCCTCCCAACTTGCAAATTCCCATGGTGGTATTTCTTTCTTAGTTCATATTTCTAAAATGGGATATTTTTATGGGGAGCATCTCCCTAACATCTGAGCAGCTTCATGGTCTTACACTGTGCCTGTCTGCTTTGTTAATGCTGCTGTTTTCCTAACAATATTTCTGTGCTAAAATGAAATTCACATACTTTGCATCCCCAGAACAGTAAAAGACTTTTCAGGGGATAAAATATAATTGCTCAGTGCATCAAGCATGATTGATCCCTCTGCATTTCCTGGTAATTACCCTCAAGAACAGTGTGCATTAGACACTCTCTGCTATCGGAAGTAGTGTCTAGGGTCTTGTGGTCAGGTTTACTAAAACACCTCCTGCAGTATGTGACCTGTAAGACATATATGCATATCTACTTAAGTGGATTCTGTTTTGCTCTTGAATTTGCATCTGATCAAAGGAAAAACACCCATAAAGCTATTCTACCACACTACCATTATTTAGAAAAAGTAAAAAAAAAAAATAAAAAAAAATCCAGCATTATGTTTTCTATCGGCTTCTTACTCATTTTATTCTTGCCCTTTACAAAACATATTTACAAACAAAAGTCCGTATTTAGACTTGATTCTGGATATTAACCTTTACAGAGCATCTATTTTCCCTCTGGAAGCATAAGTATTTTAATGGTTACTTTTTATTTAACATAAATTGATTAACAGAAGTTATGTAGTATCAGAAAGCTTCATCTCAGCTTTGGGTCATGCGTGCCTGTGGGATAGGTACCTATCTTTTCCCCATTTTGTATAGCACCATCTATACCTACTGATGGTCACTGCCTCTCTGACAGGTCCAGAATAGGTTATTCTTGCTCTGAACTGATCCCTATTCAAATATAGGATCTGATGCTGAAATATGTTACTACTTACCCAGTAGTACTATTACTTTAACTTTTGCTTTGAATCACATTATTTCTGATCCTTCTAAAACAATGGCAAACCTAAGCATCTGAGCAAATGCCATCCAGAATCATTTCTGCTCTTTCACCATTACCAAGGTAAAACAGTGCACCTGCTTTATGCTTGCTTCTCTAATATTTGTTTCAGAAACCTTTCAAAGCCAACAAGGACATTAAGCAGCTGAAAAATGTTATAATCGGTTGCAAAAATCCTTGCCAGGCCATAAACACCATGTCTTTGTGAGCTACTCTTCCCTCTTGCTACCAGTATCCAAATGGATGGATCTAAACAGTCCAACCAGCTGAGCTCTAAATCACGTCAAAGGTATCATTAACAAATGGGAAAAAGTATACAGGTCCTTCTAGAAGATATCAGATTTCTTGTAGCCTATCCACATTCTTTCTTTGCACTGTTTTGTCTTGAGATCCCAGTGACTTGACCAGACTTCAGTGATTTATTCCCAGAGAGTCTTTGGTCACATTGTTCCGTTTTTTATTTATCTTTTGCAACTGGCCTCATGCCAGCAGACATTCCCCAGCACCTATATAATGTTTCAGTGCACCATTCACTGCTGCGCACTGTGCAAAAGGCCAAACCTTCTTGATATTCCCCCTTTCCGTGCTGCTCTGGCTGAGCAGCCGCCAGCCTCCCTGTCTGCCTGCGCTCTCCAGCAAGCCCATAAACCAGTCCCACAGTCCTGAATAGGCCTCATGACACCATGGCTTCTTCCTTAATTGCTTCTACAAATTTTAAACATCACTATTGCCTCTTACTTTGGAGTTAGATAGGAAGAAGCGAACCACAACCTCCACCAACTACTCAGAACACAGTATTTGTTGAAGATCTATTTTTTCAGACCTCTTAAGTACACTTGTAATTCATAGGAATTTTGTACCCTGCCTGCACAGAACAGGCTAAGGGGTGCAGGTAATGCTTTCATGCTATCGCTTATATATTTTTCTTCTCTCCATGTATTCTAGCACCCATCCCCACATTTTAATTTGTTTTCTGATTTTAGGTGCTGAAATTATTGTTCCCAGGACTAGGCAGCCATTTCTAAGCTTTAAAGGTAACTCCTCCATTACCAGATGAATAATCTGCTACAAAAGCTCAAAAGAGAAATAAAGATGTCACCTGTTGATATGTGGCAGCAGATCCCACCGTTATCACACAATGGCTAAGTGCCGTGGACCCACACTAAAGAGCTCATCCGCTGATGGGGTGACACTGAAGGTGCCCCTTGAGCCTAAGGACATTTATTCTGGCAGGATGGCTATGGTAACCAAAACATAGCTACCATATTCTCATTTACCTGTCATGTGCTCTCAAAGCTGTTGAATGCCAGAGGAGAACTCAGCAATAGCATCATGGAAACACCTACTCCTATGCACACGTTAACCACCAGGGGCAGCCAAGTGACTCCTGAGCTAGAGGAAAGGGGTGGCTTTGCACAGGAGAACAGTGGTTGCTGGATGCTGAAGGCAATGGAAAGGGACAGAGGATCATTTTGATGGCCATTCACAGTGTTTCACTGGCTCTTAGTTGCCTTTTTGGTTCCTAGCTTTCTATTGCAACATATCTTGTAGCTATATGGTCCCACTGAGCATCTTAAATATTTGTATCTATCTACATGGAACATCTCCTAGAGAGAAGAGTATCATTGTCCACATTTCACATGAAGAGACCTAAGCAGGAAGGCCATGCCGAGGTTGCCTGCTGCATGGGCACTGCAGTGCTGTGTGCTCCCCAGCCATGGCCTGATGGACTTGGCTTCTTTCTGGGGCCACAAACCTGGATTTTTTCACTTTGCACATACTGAGGGTAGGGGCTCAGATTATGCACCGTATGCCATCCTTATATAGGGACAGGACATGGCCACTCTCAGTGCAGTCTTTGGGAGTAAGACTCTGAACTCAACTTTGCAAAAGTCCAGGCTAATGCTCTCACTGCTGGCCAGCATTCCTCTTGAAGATTAGCACCCCAGTGTGGAGCAGAAGGCTTTGTAGAAGATAGGGCTTGCAGTGATGAAACAGAGTAAACGTTTCACAGACAGGTAAGAAGAAATTACTATGGCAACACCACACAACTTCATTAGGGGTGGAAGAGCTCTTTTCAGGAGAGCGGCATGTTCTATAAGGCCTAATGCAAACTTATCTTCATGGCTACACTTGGAAAATACCTGAGAAAAATAGGTGGGTGTGTAGATAACTAGAAAATTGGCCTATACCACCAGAGCACACAGAAAGCACAGTATAAAAGGACAAAGAATACCAGAGCCTCTGTCATCAGGTTTTGGAGGAACAGTGCTAGCTACACCAAGATTTGTGCCTTGCCCACCTAAATAAGACCATGTATCTTCACCTGTTAAAACTACCAACTTACTAAGTTCAACTATAAAGTTCATATTTCTATGAATTTTGCATTTCTAAGGCAATCCAGGATACTGCCAGCAATTTAATAAATTTATAGCAAATACATCCAGGCCTACTGTAGCAACACTGTCTGGGTAGCAGTTTTGCATGCTCTGAATACATGTGGCTATTAAGAGGGCCAAGAGCAAGAGTTAATTATGGTATTTAAAAAAAAAAAGCCACCTCTGCCTATGATTCATTTCATAGACTTCAGCATTTCATGCAGCTAGGCACGTAGTTGAGTAAATAAGCCTTGTGGGCTCAATTTGAACCGTTTGTAGAAATGAAGAAGGGTGGGTACCGTATTTCCTTGGGTAGGGAAGGAAAGTCATTGCATTAAGGAAGGGGGTTTGGCTGTGTGTGAATAAAACCCGGCTGCCACTGCAAATATTGGAACATGATCTGAAATCAGATTTGCAGTCGTGCTGCCAGGAGACTGAAGATGTTGGCTGTTTGTTTTATAAACTGCCAATGTTTTCCCCTCTCCCTGCCTGCTCCAGTCTCACCAGAAAGCAGCATGATGGATGGGAGACGGTCTCCCTGCAATGGAGGCTGCGGGCAGGCTGTCACCTCTTGTCTGTCACCACTGCCAGGGCAAGGCACTCCAAAATAACCTCTGTGCCAAGGGTCCCTGATTAGCCCCACATTCACCACAAAGCCATCGTTATCCTTGCTCCTTAGGCCATGATTGTTACACCCGATGGTCCTCTAAAGACATTTATAAGCTGTGTCTCAGATAATAGAATACTGCTTGTTGAGTGGCAATGCTCCGCAAGACAGGAGGCAGCACTGCCTGGAAAATGCCTACACCCGTTCCGCAGGCAGCAGATCTGCTGGGCTCCACATAAACCCTACAGAAAGATACGCCGCTTGGACACATCAAATACAGAACGGGTTATGCGCCTATGAAGAGGGGCCACCGGCTCACGGTAGAAAAAAGTAAGAAAACTTCCCTAGTCTGCACACATGAAAGTCCGAAAACTTTCAGACTTTTTGGATGAAAGGCATTTTTAAGCATCTTCCCTCTGAAGAGACTGGGAGGATAAAGACACTGTCAGAGCACTCGAGCTTTCTACTCTCAAGCTCCCTGAAGACCACAGGGAGCACCGCACTGCCTTTGGTCAGCTCTGGATCAAGCCACAGATGCCAGCAAAAGCCATCCCAAGAGTAGCATTGCTTGTGCTGGCGCAGTCTGCCTGCGTCCCACAAGAAAAAATCAAGGAGAAGTACAGAGAATTATCTGAAGGGAAAATAATCCTGAATTTACACTTGGGCAAAGCACAAAGCTTTGTCTTTATTACCCCTCTCCCTAGGCAGATCTTTTCTTTCCTCTTTCACATTGACCCTTGAATTGTCTGTTTGTTTTCTGGGCATGTGGGCAGGTTTTGACTCTCGCGGTAGATATTACTTGGAGAACAACAAACAGGTGATTTTCTCCTTCAGGTGCCTAAAACATTCCTTAATGTTTCATTACAAGCACATACAGCCAGCTCACAGTGCACACAGTACAACTTGAAAAGAACTGCGGGTCGAAGTATCTCACAGCAGAATATTACTGTGGATTTAGCACTAATTCCAGCTTTATTCCTTTCCTAATTCCTGTATCACATAGCCTTATCTACACAGATAAAGCCCCTTGAAGTGCACTTGCTTTGATGCATGGATGGAAGACTTCTGTCAAAAAAAGGTAAGATTTGCTTAGAAAACAATCACCACTATATTTAGACCACAGTCCACTCCAAACTCCCCTAACAGGTTTCAGTGCAAACAAGCAAAGGCTTCCCTTGGCTGACTACAAAAGTTACATTTCAGACAAGCCAGTAGTGTACCAGGGTGATGAATTTCAACCTTGCAGTATTTCGAGCATGGCCACGGTCTCTTAAAGCTAACACCACCATTACCAGCACAGTATTTACACACTGTGTAGCTAATTCCCCGACTGCCTCAGAGTATCAGTGTCCCTGAAGGGCATACTATTGATCCATAGGTAGGTTATGTTAGTGCTTGGCTTTGGGAGATATGCACTCTCTCTCCAGCATCCTTGCAGAAAATGGCTGTGTTTAATACACGCTCTGCCTAGGTTTTCAGGAGCTCTTCAAGCCAAATAATCATAATGGTGCAAGGCATAGATCTTTTGATGTCAAATCCTGTATGATTTTACAGCTGGCAACAAAGAAAATTTACATTTATAGTAGACAGCAACTTTCAGCCAGGAGGATTTCAAAGCACTTTATGAACTATCATTCAAAACAAATAACGCTGAATGAAGACATTTCTGGGTTGAAATACAGAAAATATTGAACAGAACTACTCAGCAGCTCAGGGTAAAAGGTGAAGAATACCCCATCCAATTGAATGCGTGCAATGAAATTTTAGTTAGGCAGGATGCAATTACAAAAGCTGGAGTCTGGCCAAGCCACCAAGGTTAACTACTCCACTTTTTCAAAAACTATCATGGGATTTTTCTAATGACCACAAGTTAATGATGTTGTGTCTGAAAGTCAGCACCTCTCCCCTTACAGTGGCCTTTACAATCATTTAATAGCAATGGCCCGATACTAGATCCAATGAGAAAATCCCCAATCACCATTCCCACCATCTCAGAAATTTGCTTCTCTTAGAAAAATGGGTTTGCAAGGGATCAAGTGAGTCACGAGGTCCAGTTCTCTAGAATCACAAGAAAGATCACACATATAGTCACATCACTGATATTGATTCTAGAAAGCTCGATACACCTTCTTCGAGACTGACTTCAAAGTTATGAACACCATAAACTTAGTACCTTTCACAAAAGGAGCTACACAGACCTGTTATAAATTCAGCTTAGTAGCATCCTTCAATACTTTGAAGTATAATATGTATCACAAACTTTGTGGTAACTTGCAATACATATATTCTTGGACTATGCAATAGAAGGATCCAAGACTAAATGCACAATTACCACATCAGACTGCTATGGACTATAGTAGGAATAGTTACATGGATTACTTAAGTAATAAAGGGACTCTGGCAACCTATTCTTTATTAATCCATCAAATCAGAAAGACTACTAATAATTATAATTAGTAAGAACATATCCCTGTGTGACACAATGAAAAAATCTCTTGTAAGTCAAACAGGACTATTAGAAAATCATGCATGGCGAGCCAACATAATACGGTCATTAACACAACAGATACCATGTGTTCTTTGCACCAATCTTCCTATCTTCAGATATTAAGGTACAAATCTTCAGTTGAAAAAATGACAAATCATGGACAATTTCTATTTTGCCACACACGCCTTTGGGTTTATCTTGGCCAATCCATTTCTTTTAAATGGACTTCTAGACCATTCACTCAGACAAGTGGTGACCTGTGTTTTCAATTGTTTGCTAGACAAATCATTACAAATAAAATGCAGAATTTAATTTTGATAACAAATGGTACTTTAAAAAAGAGGAATGAAAAAACTAGAAATCCCAAAGGCCTTTACAATTTTCCATTCTGATCTTGAGTATTGCTGATGCAGACCAAACCATCAGGTATTACTTGCTGGCGAACATATATAACATTCTTTGCTACCAGATATAAAAACTGCATGTGTCAGTAAACCTTAGAAAGCAAGGGTATGATCTACCAGAATCAACAGAGGTTCTTATGTTGATCTCTGTGTGCTTTGATCCTCACATACCAGATTATAACAGCTTACCATATGCAGAACAGCATTAGCACAGTTCATTGTCTCATGTCCCTTTGTTGAGTGTTGATCTGATTAGGTAAATGAGATACTATGACTGACCTTTTAGAAAGTTTTGTTTTATGCTTTTCTTGTGCAGGATATTAGATAAAGATATCAGAATAGCCCATGGTAGCCTGGCCTCAAAAAATCTAGTATTCTAAAACAAACAAAGGCAAAATAAATCAGGCTCAGAGAAGTCAGGACAATTTCTCAGGTGGAATAAATCAGAGACCTCCTCTGCTAGCCATGAAGATCTCAACCGCCATCAGTGAACCAAGCACCTAGCCTACAGGATCTATCTTGTGTTAATTCATTAAATTCTAAGCAAACTGTACAATAGCTTCACTGTTACTTTTAACACTCAGGACATTATACCGTCATTTGCCAACATTTACTTTTTCTTGGTGCCAACATTAAACTTGCAGCCCTAATGAGAACTTAATGGGATTGAGAGTCACATCAAGTTTGCCAGAAATTTCAGGTTTTGACACATTTTAAGGTCATTGGTAGATGGTTCTTTGAGTTCTCACTTGTTTCATTGTTTACAGGTAAAATGGTAAATCTGATCTTTGCTCTTATGTTAGCTGGAAGTAAGCATGCATTTGTGAGTATCTGTCAAGAATTTTTCATCTGGGAGTTCATTTCCTCTAGATGAAAAAGCTATCTTCTGGTCCTAATACTCTGATCTTTTTTTGATTAAAAGGATTCATTCAGATTTATTTCCCTGTGATATTACATAATATCATGGTGCCCTGTCTGTTTTGTGAGATCTCTTCAGAGGTCACTTCTCTGCCCTGTTCTGAGTCCCCCACCTCAAAAGTACCGCTGTGGGCACACGGCTGATTTTGCTCATGGTCTTGAAATATGTGAAGATGTTTAAGTATGCAGGCAAAGCAGCCAAGCTATATTCAAAGGTCTCTTCTGTCATTCGAACTGAGAATCAAAAACCTGATGTTAATATTCATCAAAAATAGTTCACGAATATAAGTTCCCACTGAAAACAGAAGGATGTGCATATTCTCTTAGTTTGGATCAAACCTTTGGTGACTGAAATATTTTTCAGCTAGAGGGACCAAACAGAAACAAAAAGAGATCGAAAAAAACGTAGTTGTAAGGACTGCCTTTTCTCCCAGCAAGGAGGGTTTTACAGCTGTGCATTTGGAGAAGGAAAAAAAAACCCACAACGTTTATGTACCTTGGTATGAGTACAATAACTCAGCAATAACCCAGCACATAAAAAAGGAACACACAAAAGGCTTCAGGTGAAACTCTGTGCTGTGCAGATTGCTTGTCTGCTTTGCTGGTTCACCCTCCAGCTCTCCGCAAAGACAGTTTTAGGCCTGGGAGATGGAATGGATCACACTCAGGCTTTGCCCATTAAAAGCAGCACTGACAGCTGTCTTCAGACATTTGGCTCTCTATACTCAAACCCAAACCTGAACACAGCAACCAAAGGCAGCATAGACACAGCTAATGTGCTTGATGAATAGATGTATGGATGGATGGATGAAAAATGAAAGCATAAGAAACTAAATTTGACTGAACATTTAACATGTTTCTTCAATAAAAAATGTCCTTTTTAACCAAAATATGGCTTTCAATGCAAAAGTTTCTGCTTTAAATGAAAACTTTCAGATTTTTTCTGTGCAAGAATTCAAACCTATTTTCTTATCTAGGTGACTCTAACTGTACATTTTTACAATGGTCTTAGGCTCAGTGCAAATAACTGACGTTTTCAGGGTTTCTTCTTAATGACACCACCCCGAGCCATCCCCAGCTGTTACAACGTTCTACCACTGTGCTAAGAGTAAGTGAGCAGGCATAAGCAGCAATTCAGTTGGAATTTTTCTTGTATTAGAAATACCTGTGATCCAATTCTGTGCTACATATTTTCTTAGTGAGGTGATGCCAGTAGGACTTGCACTTGTGTATCTCTACAGAAAATGAAGAAGTATTTATTCTCTTAAAAGATAATAATTACAGAACTGTAACTAGAGCAAAGCAGAAGAATAAAGGTCTTTATATTAAAAAACTAAAACTATCTGGGGGTGACTGAGAATCCACGTTCGTTAAGAGCCTCAAACTTAAAACCAGATTTTTTGTGATCAAGCCACTGGAAGAATTTTTTTAAAATGAAAACAATAACAGAAGTCAAAGTGTAAGTGTAACCTCACATCTGGAAAATGCTGTTCTTTTTTCCTCTATTTCTAAGCAATAGCCTCTCATGTTTGTGGAAACCTTGCTTAGCTGAGCTTTCTAGGAATCACAGATCGTTCTGCTTCTGATTGCATCAGAAATGTTTTTTCTTTTTTTTTAAATTCTGGCATGAAAGCAGATGATCTAAAAACTAAAGTGGTTTTGGCAGCATGAGTTTTAAACCTCATAGCAAACAAAACATTTTTGTCACTGCACCTCCTTTCAGACTCGTGGCTGGAATTAATGTGGCCAATCCCCTCACATGTCTGAACAGTCATTTGAAGAGGGTGAAGCAAGTGCACCATACAATCTTATGGATAAAGTGAGAGCAACATGCCAAAATGTCAACAGAGCTTCCATATACATGAAGACCATGCAGAAAAGAGCTGTCAGTCTGTTAAACAGTTCTTCAGACACCAACTTTAGGAAAAGAATAATATTCCAGAGAATGGAATAAATCCCAGAGACCTCTCACTTCCCCAGGAGGAAAGAAACCACCTGCCCAAACCCACCAGTGATCAGAACGTTTTGGAGCTCCTGCTGTCTTGCATCACACAGTTGGGATCTTCCTCCACCCGCCATTTCTTGCTTCTAGAAGTCGTCTACCCTATTTGGGATTTCATTACTTTCCATGCAGTCTTACAACCTCTCTCTCTAATGTTGCAAACAGAAACAAGAACCTCTGCCAGCGAAAACATTCTCAAACCAGTGTTTTGGCCAGCCCCCCCCTTTTCCAGGCTACAATATTGCTTTTACATTACACCTACAGCATGACACTTTTCCCCCACTCCCCCCATGAGTTTGAATCCCTGGCACCTTCCTGGTCATCTGGTGTCCATCCCATTCCTTTCTCTTCCCTCTGGCTCTTACAAACATTACAAACCCATACATCCATTGCTTTGTTCCTTTCATAAAAGAACCTTTAAAGTCAATAAACCTTCATGACACCTCTCCTGAACATCATTTTCTGACGTGAATCGTACTTCAAAAGAGAAACAAAATCAGCAATGTGGTAAGAGGGAAGTTACTACATTAAGGTGCGACCACAAACAATTTTTACAGCTTTGCTTGCATCCTGCAGTCTTTCTGTAATGACAGTCTCCACTTAACTCACCCTTCAGCTTTAAGAATTTGAACTCTGGGTCTTCTTTTTCAGCCAGAAGGAGCTTAACACAGTATGGATATTATCATAATAAATAATGAAATAGTCGTATAATATAGCCATCTGAATCAGTAGACAAGCACGGATCTTTTCTAGGTGCTCCTACAGAGCATTTCTTCTTTAACTCTGAACTGGGATTTATATAGTAACGCAAACTCCGATCCACAGATGTATTAGACACCGCGGTTTTAATGGGAGTTTAACAGTCTGATGCATTATTTGATTTCCAAATGCAGTCGGCACCAGCCCATCATTAGACATCAAGGCAATAATGTGGCCCCAGGGAAAGCTTCCCCCTAGGCCCTAGTAATCACTATCGGCCCTTAAATTTAATGCCAAAGTGTTAGTTCATTCAACATTTTGCTCTTTTTTGTTACAGCTTAAAGAAAAGGACAGAGGGTAATTTCATACACAAATGTGCAAGAGATTTGGTGTTCATCTGGTGTGAAGAAGGTAATTTAAAAGCTATTTTATTTAGAAAATCTAAATATAAGAAACTTTGGCCTTCGTTTATTGGGATTCAGAATCAGGTCTGGAGACCAATAATAGTTCAGCTCACAAACCATAGAGAGATGTAAGCCCCACTAATTTTATGCTCCTTTAATCTGCTTTCATCAACTGTGTGGATTTTGTAAAAGCACTCAAAAATTAAATGTTACCATTTAGTAAAAGCATTGACTGATTTCTAGAGGGTTAGCTTGCAGCACTGCTGAAAACATTAGTGACACGGCAAATAATCCAGTGCTATGAGCTTCCCAGCACTACATGATTTCTGTTCTAGCAACATAAATATTACTGTATGAAAGTTATTCCATTCTTTTAATCAAGGGAGAGGAAAAAAGCTTGGTCTGGATGTTGATCTGCTTCCAGTGAGGTTATAAATAAACTGTTACTCACAGTCTCCAAGACAAACCAGTTTGGATGTGCTCAAATATCATATTCATTAACATAGATTGTATTTACACAAATAGAAAAAATGACGATAGTGAACAAGGCCATTGATTTCAATGTAACAAGCAACACAAAGCAATTGAATGCTGTTAAGCAACAATGCGAGCAATATTGCTTTTACCAGTTTTATAATAAATTTTTTCAACATGTGTTTTCTTCATTTCTATGATCATTGTTACCATGAATAATTGCATTAAGAGTGCCGTTTCATCAAATTAACTTACAACTGCAATAACCTTTCATGAAGATTTTTAGGATAATAGTTACTGTCAATATATAGAGAGCTGAGTTCTGAAAAAAAACCACCAAACAGCTTAGCACAAATGAAAACACATTGCGTGCAGCAGATCCTGGCACTGTGCAGTACAGTTACAAAGAGCATTAATGGAGAACAAGCCTGATGCCATCCAGCTCATCAACTATCATCAGTTTCTTGACTAGAAAAACCAACATCATCTCCATCCTTATACTCCAACTCAGCAAAATGCTGAAAAAGCTTCTATGAGCAACAGCCACAGCACATGTCAAAGCACAGCCTGCTGTTCATGTTATACATCAGGAAGTATCTGTGACAAAATTAAGACACCCCCATGTGCGATCCTATGACTGACCTGCATTCCTTCCCTCCTTGGAGATGAGTGACACAGAGGAACAACTTGCCACCAGCTGAAGTGGTAGATGGACACTTAACAAATTTGCTACACACTGTCTGGGCACAAAATCTCCCCATGAAGTCAACAGGAAAGTTACTTCCAGCAACAAGTAACTTCCAGTGATATTCGAGCATCCGGACTTTAGAGTTAAATTTAGATGGCAGCAGCAATAACCACAATTCCCCTGGTCATGAGAAACACTGCAGATATAGCAAAACCACAGGGGTAATGAAGCAGTGATGGACAGACCATGAGACATCTGGCTGTGACGCCACTGTGAGAAAGGTGACAAAATCTCAGGATTTCTGAGATGATGTATTTTCACCATTGGGAGAAACAGAGAAGTATTAATATTATTGGAGTGCTGTGCTAAGCTCTAGTTAGCCATGCTCAAGCAACTGATTTCTGAATCTAACTGATTATGGATAAGGGGAAATAGAGAAATTAGTGGCCTGTTTGACCTAGGACAGAGGTTGAGAAGAAGTGTGATGGCTATCATGGGATATTGTGGGAGTGGAGGGAGAGGAGATGTGTCAGGAAGTGTAAAGAACTGGGATCAATGAGTCATTTGGTCTCTGCCACCTCTGTATGTAGCTTGTCCTGGTTTCAGCTGGGAGAGAGTTAATTTTCTTCCTAGTAGCTGGCATAGTGCTGTGTTTTGGATTTAGTGTAAGAAGAATGCTGATAACACACTGATGTTTTAGTTGTTGCTAAGTAGTGCTTAGACTAGTCAAGGACTTTCTTTTTCAGCTTCCCAGGCTCTGCCAGGTGCGCAAGAAACTGGGAGGGGGCACAGCCCAAGATAGTTGATCCAAACTGACCAAAGGGCTATTCCATACCATATGACGTCATGCTCAGTATATCAACTGGGGGGAGTTGGCCAGGGGGCAGCGATCGCTGCTCAGGGACTGGCTGGGTGTCGGTCGGCGGGTGGTGAGCGGTTGCATCACTTGTTTTTTTTTCCCTGGGTTTTGTTTCTCTCTCTCTCGTTCTCCTTTTCATTGCAATTTTATTACTATCATTATTATTGTTATTTTATTTCAATTATTAAACTGTTTTTATCTCAACCCGTGAGTTTTCTTTTGCCCTTCCGACTCTCTCCTCCATCCCACCGGGGAGGGGGAGGGTGAGCGAGCAGCTGTGTGGTGCTCAGTTGCCGACTGGAGCTAAACCACGACAAGCTACTCAGCTGGCTCTCATTGGAGGAGATCTGGAGGGTGACCTTGGCCAACTTCTTTCCTGCCAGAAGATCCACACCCAGGAATTCCCATGAGATTCAACTTTTCTGTTTGAATCTTTACATTAAACTTTTCACTCCTCTGCAAAAATTTACAGCATTTCTGTAAGGTTTTAAAACCTGCTATAGAATCTTCCAAAGTGGGGGAAAAAAAGTGCAAGAGAAAAGGAAATGCACATGGAAATATTATTCTTTGCTGAAATCAATGGATATTGTTTTTTATAACTTTACACTGTATTTGTCATGTCCCCTTCCCTCCCCCTGAATGGGGCCAGTGAAATTCTGACATTATGAACTCAGCTGAAACCCTGCTCTGGTTACTGTACGATCTCTGCAATAATGAGATCCAAGCTGGGTTAATGTTTTCAAAGGAATGGAAGGTGTTTAATAATTTTAACTTGAAGACTGCTGCTAAAATTAGTAGCATGTTCAATTTTGATTGCTTCAGTGTTCAGAACAGACGGACTCCAGTGATTTTATCACAGTCCCAGTATGGCTGAAACTCACTGGAAAGAAAAATCACCCATTTCACAGCTGCTTTGAGAATCAATTCGTAAAGCCCTTTATAAACAGAAAGCAGGGGAGGTGAGCAAAAGCACTACATGCATTTGTTCAAAGTACAAAATGTGCAAGTCAGATCTAAGGAAATATTACATGACGACCGGGTTGGAACTACGCAAGGCCAACCTTTTCTATACTGTCTAGAGATGCCTTGTTCATAACCTCGGGCTACTGTCAGCACTGTGATGCCTGCAACAAAGTACTATGTGCATATCAGTACTTGATGAACTGAATGAATAAATGTTAAATCCCAAAACAAGATGTTCCTTGTGATCTCCATTAAAAGTCTGCAACCCTTTAAAACAAGAGCCTTAACATCATAATCTCCATGGCATCTAAATCATCATGAGAAACAAGTTCATTTTCCATACACCGTGTTCTGCCGAGCAAAGTTATTTTTCTGAATAGTTATTATGTAACCATTCAACAGGAAAGGCGAGACTGGAGCTAGCCCCATGTGTGCTCAGTGCTCAGCTCAGCCTGATGAGATGCCTTCTGCTAATTGGAGCAAGATCGTGTTCAGGTTCCACCCTCCTTTGGCTCTTCATCTTCTTTGTACTCTCTCAGTCAAAGCACTGGCAGAGGCCGTGAGCGATAAGCAGCTCCTCCACCACTCAGGCAGTGCTGGAACAACTGCCTTGTACTGGGAACCTGCTGTTTATTTCCTGAAATGTATTCATGTCAAAGTACTTTATCAAGGTTCAGACTCGGAGAAAGAGAACAGGACATCTGTGTTCAGGGTCTGATCTGCAATTAAAAGATTTCTGTTGAGCTGGATGTTTGGACTGAATCCCTGAAGCTGCCTTTCCACAGCTACTTTTCTCCATTTTAAACACTGGCTTCATTTAGGCCTTTCTGTGTTTCTGCTCTTTGTAGTTACCTTGGATGACCGTAAACTGGGTGAACACAGGATAAAATGTCTTAATACTCAGCACCGTTAAGAGGAGTGAGAAAGCAAAGCAGCATGGCTGCAGAGCAAAGGTTCAGCGAACAAGGACAAGAATTCAAGACTGATAAGGGAGGACCCAGGAACCATGAGACCAGCTCAAAAAAAGTCTTTCATCAAAAATGCTAAATCTGAGGCCCGCTTTTTTCCCCCTGGGTTTCCAGATTGCATTGCCAGCTTGCTTTCTACCACAGAGGGGCAAGAGAATCTCCTTAAACACAATCAAAGAAAGCTCAGATCTTCAATAAATCACATGTAGAGGATCCTAAGCTTGTGTATAAATTCAAAATACCACAGAGCCCATGATGAAACCACAAAACTTGGCAGTAAGTGCCACCACTTGCTATGCACAGCTGGGAAAGAAGCCATCTTCCCAAAGCATTTATTTACAGCTCTCTTGGCAATATATACCTACACCTGAACCCATTAAGCCAATATCAGCATTCCCAATGCTTTTAATGATCTCTGGAGCAGGCCTCTGAAGACAGCCAGTCTCTGAGCCACAGAAGAGAAAAGCAGAGGTGTTGAGATGGAGGTTTTCTCAGACCCCAGAGGCAAGATGTGTAGCAGCTCCCAAAAGGTTTGATTCGCCTGACACGGACCCAAAAGTGAGCCTGTACTCGGACTAGACTAGTCAGACCGAAAGCAAGCTCTGATTCTGGTATAAATCAAGAGGAGACAGTACAAGGCCTATGGGGAGCAAAGAAAAGACAGAATCAGGAAACCACAATTCATCATCTATTTTCTTGGTATCCTGCTAACAACGGAAACTTCCAAACTAATGATTATTTGAATGCAGCCTTACATGCAATGTATCAACACTGAACAGAGTATTAAAACATCAAATAAAGAGTTCTAAGACTAACAGGATGTTTACAAATAATTATTAGGAGGTGATTGCCTAATTTTGGACTTTGGTTTGGTGTATTTACTTTCTCATATTCAAATATATCCATAATTTGTAATATTTACATATATCTAATTTGTGGCTTCACATAGTATTGCTATAAAAATCCTGATTTACTATTTATGCAGACACAGTACACATTTTACTGTGCTGCAAATGCAATTTGCCAAGCTGTTTCATTCCTCCTTTTGTAGTTGTATGATTAATTATTTTGATTTTCCTTTATTTATTTTGCTTAATAAACTTTCATGCATTTTGTTCAACAAATAATACAAAGTTAGGTTCTGGTTAAAAAAATAAAATTTCTAAAAGGAAAAAAGGTCTTTCCTATCAGTCTTCAGGTTTATCACTTGGCCTAAATATTACCCCTCTATACTGTGAGAACTACCGTGTCGAACACTGATAAAATACCCTAACCACATTATTGTCTGTCCAGCTTTGGTTATGAACAGTTACAAGAAAAAGGGAACTGCTACGTACACAACCCAACGTTGGTCAATCTGATTTACAGGCTGATACTTCACTACTAAATAAGGCTGGAACGTGCCCTCCACAGGCATAAGAGGGGCACTGCTGATGTGGGAGGTTCTTGCTATGCTTTGAGGACATGGCTCAGTTGTGCCAGGCACTGTACAAATAGGTATGTTCTAGCTATTGCAGTTACATTCAATTTCCCTGGGTACTACGGATATACAGTAATTCTTACCGGATATGGTAAATTGACTTTAACCCACATCAACGCATATTTCCCTGCCCATCGTATCCCATGGGTAACCCAGATGCATCACAAAGTCCTTGAGCATCATTTCCACATGGACCTCCTGATAACAGCACTGAGAAGGTCAAAACTTTCCCCACACCATAATATGGGAGACCAATGTAGAACAAACTATCCCTTCTGCCTGCCCCAGATTACGGCTTTCTGCACAGGGCAGGAGAGGGCAACGCTTGCTCTGGGTAGGTAGGTCCAGTGTGGTGGAGAGGGACCAGGCCCTGATGCCATCTCCCCATGGGGCTGCCAGCAGAGACGAAGCAGTAGGTGCTCACAAACACTTTTCTCCTTCAGGCACCCTAGCTTTGGTACCTGTTATCTCTAAGGTCCATATATATCAACAGGCAGAGAGACAAAGAGACTTTGGAGGGCATATAGCAGTTCAGAGGAAGAGCCTAGTTTGAGTGCTCTGAACATCCTCTGGCCCAGCTGTCCCACTTGCCATTGTGCACAGGGGTAACTGCAGAGGCTGAGATTCCCCTGCAGGCACCTATGTTTAGGGGCAAGTGGACAATGCGACTGCCTCCCTTTGCCCTGCAATGAGCAAAGGAGGCAGGCATCGTAACAGGTCATCTCCCTTGCATGAGTATTATATCAAAAGTAACACATTATCAAGGGAGAAGCAGGCAAGGAGCTGCAATTCTGCGTGCTTTTTTGTTAACGATACACCATCCCTTCAAAGGGCAAAATATAATTCTGCCACTACGCCTATGTAAAAATGTACATACGTACCACTGTTTATGGTGATCACAAACTAATAATACTTCTTACTACATAATTTTGATCAAGGAAGAATATTAATAAACACAAACATTTTCTAATCCATGGTAGGAAATGCTTAGAAACCAAATTCCAGGTACAAAGAACGATGCTTCTGAAAGCACCAATCTGGGGCAGTTATGGATGTTTTCTTACACAGATCCAGTGATTTCCATTTTCTCTATTCTTGCATAAACCTTTTTTCTCCATTAGCTTATTTAGTCAGGGTCAGATTTATGAGGGGTGAACTGGCTCTCTCAAAGCTCTTTCTACAATCTCAGGAAAACTATTATACTTATCTATATCTCAATTGCTTATTTGTAAAATGAAAATAACTGTACTCTTCTCATAGAGGAACTTAACTTAATCGCAAGAAGACGTACACTCTGACTGCTAACACTGTAATATTCTTCTTTAAGCCATAATAATGCTGACATTTTACTAGTGTTTCGCTCTTCCCCTCTCAGAATTGTTAGAGCTAAAAAGCAATGCTTCATACCATGTACTGAAATGCCAAGGAAAAGAGTATGATATAAATATACAGATATGAAATAGCATCTAAAAATGATGATTTTGATCTTTCAAAAGACAAATCACTAATCTCTGGCTCTAATGAGATATGGGATGATAAAGGTCATGCTGAGTAAAGGACTAAGCCGATGGATCAGTCCAAAAGTTTCAAAACTGATATTGCTGCTCTTGTCCCATTGGGGGGAAAAAAGCGATCCTTTGTATGTACTGCAGCAGACTGTTACAGGCACATTAAAGAGACCCATTAACTGCGTTTAACGCAAGGACAATTCTAAACTCACCCAAGGATGTGCAGACTGAAGCATGCTACTGTGGTGTTTTAAATGCCGCAAAATCACTCCATTTATTCTTTCAAAATACATTTTCAGTCTGAAACCAGTAAAAGCTCTTTCACCTCTGCACATCTTTATGAGGATTATTAATGTGATACAGTAGAAATTGCCAGGTGACTGTGAAAGGACCTTTGGTCAACAGTAACTTGAATTAGCTGCTGACAATGAAAAAAGAAATGCAGAGTAACACAGCTTTATTCAATTTGGGACTTGCTGGTTTAGGATTTGATGTAAATCTGATACAGAATTGCCAACAGATAAGAGCACCTCAACAGAGCACTACCGTAATCCTTGACTTACACCTTTCATTCTCAACATTTTTAGCACTTCACCATCACTCCCATTGGGTTGCCAATGGGTGTTTGGCACTCTCTGCAGAGCTCTGCAAAGAGTGGATCTCTTTGTTTCACTGGCTGACGTTTCTTTGGCATTTCCTTTGCTCAGGTGAGCTGGGTGCTGTCTTATAAAACCCAGCCCACAGTGCTTTCCTCTACCATAAGAGCAATAAAGATCTGTGACCTCTCACACCAATAGAAACAAGTACAGAATTGCTGGACTTTTCATGCTGCTCCTTTCTACTTAGCCTCCACTAAACCGGCTTGTCCATCGCTTTTAAGATCTTCGATGAAAGCTAATGTTCTAACACTAAATAAGCAAAAAGTCTGAGAAAACAGCCAAACTTTTTCCTTTGAAGAATTTATTCCTCTATGTCCCCAACTGAACAAATGCTGTAAGGTGTAGCTGAAAAAGTGTCTTGCACTCTACTTTTCTTTCAGGAGCTACTTTAAGCTTATTCTGCAAAATTAAATTTGGTTAAATTTGCAACTATGCTTTTAGGTTAAATTTGCAACTATGCTTTTAGGTTAAGATCAGTTTGCAATACACTAATCAGGTTCAGCAGACTGCACAGACAAAGAGTGAGGAAAGCTGCTCTGCAACCCAGAGAAGGCAGAGAGAGGAGGAAGCGGAGAAGAGAAAATGAGGGTACATTTTGGGGGAAGCTGTGAAACAAGGCAGTTCTACTCTTCTGTTTTCTCTGCCTCCCAAGTGAGCTCATTATTGCATGCAGAATTTGAGGGAGATTGATTAATTGCAAAAGGGCCTAGAATGGACATGGTTATTGTCATTTAATTCTAAATAAATACAGTATCATACAAATTGCGTCTAAGGGGACAAAAAAATCTTTTGTCCCTCTCAGCAGTAAGGAAAATACTAAGTAAACAGTGTTAATAATAGAAACAAAGGGATGGAATCCAGCAGAGCTTTTAGGTCCCTGACTCCATTCATAGAAGGGGGAAAGAAAGAAGGGTAAGGTACAATCTAACCTAATTATGGCTTTGTAAAAATTATTTTCAAGCCATTAACTGAGATTTGGCCTACTTAGATTGTAAACTTCTGGGGGCAAAGACTTGTTCTTCTCTGTACTTGTGTGTCTTGCAAATGCGGTCCGTGTCCCTGACAAGAGTTCCTGAGCCCCAGTATATTAACCCACCATGCCATGAAGGTGAGCCAGCCTCGGCTAGCCACGTGCCAGCAGCTGTGCCCACTGCTGGAGGACCTCTGAAGCTCTCACTTGGCATTAACAGCTGGCAAGACAGAATGTGGTTTGAGATTTATGAGGTATAGTGGGAAGAATTAAACTCTTCAGTTTAGTAATCGGTCCTTCCATGAAATCCCAGTATCTCTGGTGCTATAATAGGTAACCATCCTCTCCATGCCCAGATCAGCATGAGTCAGGAGCCAGGCCAGGAAAAACTCTTCCTGAGAACTCAGGGGTATACACATGGTCCTACCCAAAATCAGTCATCCAGAATCTGGGTCACTGTAAAAAAAAAAAAAATTGGAAGAGTTACAAAGTTGAGGGGGGGAAGACCTCTTGGGGAATGATCCCAACTATCTTTCAGGCTGAAAGTGCTATTCACTGAGAATGAGCACATTCTTTTTGATTTTCTGTTTCTTCCAGGTCAGCTGCCTGCATAACCTGCCATACACAGAGAAGCGCTTATTGTCACGGTTCTGTTGTGATATGTATAGCACCTGCCGGTTTTGTGCGGCTTCGGGTGCTGGAAACAAAAAAACACACAAGTGATTTTGTGGAGCGAGTGGGGGGACTGGGGAGGAGTCCCGCCCAACTCTACGAATGCAGAGAAAAAAAAAAAATTGAAAATTTAAATTCACCCTTAAAGATCCTGAGACTGAAAGGGAGTAACAGAACTGAAACACATTATTTTAAAACAAGCTGATTTAGAGTCATTCCCATTTTTGAAATGTACTATGAGGGACTGCGCTGTGTTTTTAAATGGCCCACACCTCCCAGCACCATGGCGATTACATTTCAATTGCAGGTGAAGAAGTTTCACGGTGTAATTTATAAGTCATCTCCAATCTGCAGAAAGCCCTAGTATATTACAGGTAAAAGCGCCTCGCTTCTTACACGGCAATCATCAAATGTCAGGAGTACAAGTGCTTGGTCCTACTGATATCCAGCCTCGTGCATAGGTTTGAAAAACACGTGCAGAAGATTTGGCCAGGAGCATTATTTTTTAATTAAGAAGGGAAAAAAAAAAAATCTTTAGAAAGCATCTTAAACTGACAAGGTGTGGTGTGTGGAATGACCTAAGACAGACAGGCACTGATTGAAAGCCATTGAGGTAATTCCAGAAGTAATTAGATCTTTGGACAACAAAGTGATGAAACAGGACAAATGACCTTTTCTCATTCGCACACTACCAGCTTATTTTTCTGAGTTGTTTCACTCTCCAGGAACAGTATTTCTTTTAAATACTACCAGAAAAAAAATATGGCTACAGCACTGAGCTGGGATGCAGAATATCTGGATTCAGTGCCTGGCTCTGCTGCAGATTTCCAATATGACCTTGGGCACATCCATTAATCTCTTGCATCTCAGTTCTTTAGCAGTAAAATGGAAGGAGAGCTACTACTTTTTCCTTGCCCACTTGCTTGTCTTCTCTGCGGAGCCCGTAAGCGTTTTTGGAGCAGAGAGTTTCCTAGCATAACCACATCTATAAATTTAGCAGAGGCCATGTAAGTCAAACACTGTGCTAAAAGTCAAGCACGGAGAGGCCAAAGGCAGCATTTGGAAGCACTCCCTGGTGCCCATACTACCTGTATCTGGGTCTTTGCTCCAGCCTGGGACTAGGTCCCCAGGCCGTCCTCTGCCCAGCGCAGTGCTGGAGGGATCAGCGCTGCCTGCGAGGGCGGGAGATGACACCCCGCCACCCACCTGCCTGCCCACCGCACATAACCCAGTGGCGGTGTGTTTGTGAGGCGGTTCCCATGACCTCAAAACCCCACTTGAAATACTTGAAATACAGAATTTACCAAATTTTAAGAGCAGAGGAGGAAGGCAGGATTTAAGCGTAAGCCACATGGTAACTTTTAGATAAGATACAGTATCAGATAATTACAGAATGGCTTTACAAAGTTATTGTGAAAATTTACCATCCTTGGCATCTAATCACCACTTTGCTGCATCTGTGAGAGAGCAAATATATAAATATGCACCCAGACACTGACATACACATTCTGTCTGTATATAATATGCAGAGATACCTATGTGTGTATGCATACATATCATTACACGCCCACACATGATCACATTTTAACATAGAGAGGAATGTCAGAGTTGGTTTATCGTCAGAATAAACATCCAACTTGACACATTTTTTGCAAGACCTCTGTGAATTCAGTATAATTACATTTTTGAGGATGTATTTTGCAAATGTGCCAGATAATGCCAGAAGCACAGCTTTGAGTTGTCTGCATTCTTACTCCCACCAGTGTCCTTGCTATGACAGTTTTGATACAAACAGTGTGTATTAGATCATTAGTACAGAGACAACCCTCTCTCCCTGCCATGCTTTTGAAGCTCAGTCTGATGAATGGGAACTTGCTCCTTTTGCGTTGAGCTTGGCCAATACATCAGAAAGCTGTGCCCAGGCAACAGCATCTAGATTGCGTCCGACCATGCTTCTGGGGTGTTCCCTATCAGCAGAAACAAACAAACGAAAATACACAACATGCCTACAATAGATCAAGGTATAATTGTCTAGAAGCATACAGAAGATCATTTATTGACTAATAAGCCAGCCAATTATCCAGGGTCCATTAAGCAGTATGAGCACTCAAACCTCTACCTGCATCTGTAAGATTTCTCAGTGCCCCATGCAGACAGGAGCACGTTTGCATGCCTCACTGTGTCTGTTGCAGTCCCTCGTAAAAAGGAGAATGATATTTAACTTATGGAAATGCGCAAAGAATAATGAGTCAAAGTTTTCTGTGCATGAACCAGGAATGAAGGTGGGAGTTGTTCTGTTTGTTTGTTTTTTAAATTTTAAACACTTGCAGAATATTTCAAAAGGCAAAACTTGTAAAATCTCTCCCTTTGCATGAAACGACCTGGAAGAGGTGACAGTAATTACAAGCAGAAGTTGTCCAATGATGCAGCCTTACGCTCTGCATCACCCTTTTGCTAATCAAGTCACTGTATTGATCACCTCTCCTTGAATGCTTTCCCTTTTACCCCAGGGCCCATGCAGTGCTCTCCATATGGGCTGTAGCTTGAGCTTTCACAACTCCATTACAGCAAGGCATGGAATTTGATTTGGAACAGAATGGGGCAGCCCTGCACCACAAATACCACAGACACCTACAGATACAAAAATCTTTTAGCTCTTCTATAGTTAAATTTGCCCTCCAGAGATCACATGTCATTTCTATCACTATTAGAGAAGCACAATAACTTTTTGATTTTCTCTTTCCATCAGTCTCTGCATGATTCCCACAACTTTTGGATCAGATTTTAAAAGAATACTAATTCCCTAAAAGCCTCATGAGCATAAGCTGCTTCATTCAGATGAGATACCCCAACCAGAGCTCCCACTGATGGAAAGGCTGTATTAAAATTGTGCTGTACTTGCAACATTAAGGAGCTTTGGAGGAGAGAGCCACTGTGAATCCAAACCACAGGAACTGGCTTTATACATTCTTCTGACCATGAAAACATTTGGAAATCCGAATTTCGGCTATTTTTGCAAAAAGCAAAAAAGAAGGCCTCCTTACACCTGTATTTATGGAGTTCACTATTTTTCATTTTTGTTTGAGATCAAATTCTGGCATAAACTGGCTCTTCTCTGTTGACTTTGCAACTACACACAACGCTTACACTGGCTCCAGATTGACCCTGCTGATCCTCCTTGTCATTTCTTCCTGACTTGCTCCTGTGCAATCTCTGCTCTGAATACGGCAACAATGATCAGCTACCTCTTAGAATCAGTGACTGGTTTAAAAAGATTTATCCCAACTTTAATTAAAGACAGTTATTACAGTCACATTTGAAATTCAGTCGTTCTTTTTAAAAAAAAAAAACAAAATACAACCGTCCAGTTTCTTTTCTGCTATGCTAATAAAATTGGAAAAATTCTGCTGGAAAGTTCTAATGATAGCGCTATATATTTAAATTTCAAGACACACTAAGTTTAGAACAAGATAATGTGGCATTTTAATTATGGTTTTTCTATTTATATATTTCCTATGTGGCACAAGACCTCTTTAATGAAAGCACGTTTTAGAGTAGCTTCAACACCCAGCATTATTGCAAGTTTTTGAATGTGCCAGAAGCTTATCAGCTAAAATATGTTAATTTCTCTAATGGGGTAATGAAGTCTAAATGCTTTCAGTAAGACATTGCTATGATAATGGGTCTACTTAAAACACAACATTAGGAGAACCTTGATTACAGGTTGCTCGGTAGTTTCTGACTTCCTTAGGAACCAGAGTTTGTTCCATACCTAATTTGCTGCAAGAGCTGCTGGGAAGAAAGCTCATTTCCATTTACTTAGTCAATCACCTTTGATAACATAGCCAAAACAGTTAGCTGCTTGGAAAAAAAATCTCTTAACACAATTGCATGACCCAGACTTAGAGACCAACTTAGAGCTGCAAAGGCTTTGAGGATGAAGCAAGTCTGAGCCACATGCAGGGGAGCACGTGGACAGTGAGGTGGTGGCACTTACGTAAGAAGCAGATGGACAGTCAAAATGAAGTGAAAAGTTTGATGAGAGGAGAAAAAGGTAGGGGAAGAGTTGTGTAAAGCAATGAAGATGGCATGCCCGCTAAGGAAACTGCCTGGCCAACGTCTGTGCACATCTCTGGAACAAGACTCTCCAATTCTACTTGTGCAATACCCGGTAACTGGGAGACTCCCCAATCAGAGGCTCAAGACACTTGTATTTTCTAATGTGGGAGCTCCTCTTGGCTTTAAAAACCTGTTGACTTCCCAAGACTTGAACCTTACCAACAAACGTTTCTTCCACCTTCAACACACACACGCAGCCCTCAGCGCTACCCTTTTAATTCTCCTGTGTTTTGGTCTTGTACGAAGCAGGGTAACCTCACGCTACTTCTGAGCAGGAAGGCGCAGAAGCAGAGCTATGGTATCAGCCAACACCTTTACAGAAAACAGTACCCAGCAAAGCCCTTCAGAGCTTAATCCTGCACCCGCCTTTGCTTCAGGGCTGAGGGATGCAATGAACCTATGTATTTTACCATCTTGCAAGGTCAGTAAAAGGCCTTTTCCCCCGACTGCTCACCACCACATCCGCTGCAGAGCCAGTGACCACTGCCTCATGCCTTGGTTTTCCTGGCCTGTCAGTTGCCCGGCCTGATCACATACACATGCTTCCTCATTTCTCCATGTATCCTACCAGCTGCAGGATCAGGCCACAACTGGATCAGTCAAGCCAGCAATGATTCAGCTTGTGGCTGAATGGGAAAAAAGGTACGTGGTATGTAGAGAAGCTTCTTGTCAAGCAGCACCCTATGTACAAGCTAGCAAGCTTATACTGAAAATTAGATAAAAACCTACAAGAAAAAAAAGATACTTCTCTACTTCCCAATGCATCACACCAAGTTCTGACCTCAGACATCACATCTGATTTCCATTATAAGAAAATCAAGAAAGTCTGACCCTGCCGTACAGACACACTCTTTGAAAGGAAAAGAGCTTGATATTTGTCTTGATGTGTTCAGCTGGGACTATGCTCTCCCTCGTTTTGGAAACAAATGGCTCTGTAAATCCAGCAGTATTGAGCTCAGCGTGATCTAAGTGAACTAAATATCCTAGCTTGGTATTTGCATTTTCTCTTTTATCAAAACAAATAGTAATCCACTCATTAAATCCAGTATTTCTGTAATTAATTTCCAGTCATTACAAATCACCTTTAATTGGATTAGCTATAATTACAATAAAATAATTCCCTGAAATCATAAGTTATATTTGGGGGGGGATGTTGGTTTTTGGATTTTGAGAGATATGAACTTTAGGTGAACATATGAGAGATGAGAAACACTTCAGAGGTAAATATTAAACCCCCCTCACTCTTATTTTCACTGAGCTTGTCTATGTATTGCCTCCTTTTGTCCCCAGTGATCCTGTCTTGTACTCGGACTTGACAGACCCCAATTAGCCAAAACAGTGATTCATTGCTGCTCCTCTGCCACCTGACCTGGCCCATGCTGCAGCGAGCGGTGGCAGCTGGTGTGGGCCTGCAGGAGTTTGATGGCCATCATGACTCTCATTTCCTCAAGTGTCAGTCTGTCCCTGGCATTAATCGCCTTGTTCTGACAAAGGAGGATCAAAGCCATGACTATGTTTTTGTACTAGGTTTGCGTGGCAAGGTTTTGCTAGTGGGGGGGTACAGGTTCTGTGAGGAGCTGCTAGAAGCTTCTCCTATGTCCGACAGAGCCAATGCCAGACAGCTCCAGGACGGACCCACCACTGGCCAGGACCGAGCCCATCAGCGATGATGGTAGCACCTCTGTGATAGCGTATTTAAGAAGGGATGGAGGCGGGGGGAACCTGCGCAATTGCAGCCGGAGAGAGAAGTGAGAATATGTGAGAGGAACAACTCTGCAGACACCAAGGTCAGTGAAGAAGGAGGGGGAGGAGGTGCTCCAGGCACCGGAGCAGAGGTTCCCCTGCAGCCCGTGGTGAAGACCATGGTGAGGCAGGCTGTCCCCCTTCAGCCCATGGAGGTTAACAGTGGAGCAGATATCCATCTGGTTGGATTGGTAATAAATTAAACTAATTTCCCCAAGTCGAGTCTGTTTTGCCCGTGCCGGTAATTGGTGAGTGATCTCTCCCTGTCCTTATCTTGACCCACGAGCCTTTCATTATATTTTCTCTCCCCTGTCCAGCTGAGGAGGGGAGTGATAGAGCAGCTTTGGTGGGCACCTGGCACCCAGCCAGGGTCAACCCACCACAGTTTTAAAAACAGAGAGGCATTTTCCTTGGCACAGCATGACATGACTTTAAGGAGCCAATTCCTCTGAAATCTCAAGTTTTTCTGGCCAAAAAATTCCCTTCACAATGGCTCAAAGTTAGGCACCCACAAACTACTTACCACGCTGCAGGCCTAATCACCATATTAATAATGCACCCCTGGCCCAGACCTGCAGTGTAGATAGTACCATGATTTTCGGCATGAATTCCAACCCAACTCACACCCTGCTTTTGGGAGGGATTATTTCATAGCCAAGGGTGCCGCCGACCAAATACGCCTCTTGGGTTAGGCTCTTCCTCTGCTTACATGTGACAACACAGCTCCAGCTACTTCAGTCAACACTGGCTGAAGATGTGGAGCACACTGTTCAAAATGGACATTCGCTTGTGCTGTACATGATTTTACAGCCTCAGAAGTCAGCTAGGTTTCTCTGCTCATATTCTGAGATGAAATCAAATGTCGTGTAAGGAAGAAATCAAACAAAAAGAGGGCAATGACCTATGGGCATAGCTGACCCTAGACAAATGGAATAAATTTGCTGGAAATACAGGGTTCTCATTCAAGACCTTTCATTCTTAAAATAAAATTACATGGCACGTTGGCAGGAGTTCTGGCACTGCTCTGACTAACACCAGTCACAATTTCACATTTAATACATGCCGTAAAAATAGCACATTTGATTCACATGAGCATGTCACGTCATGTAAATGTAACACTGATTGCACATTACATTTTCTACCACGTGTATGAATGTGATGCCTTCCTTTCCACTCGCTCCAGCTTTCACAGCTCCTTGAGAACAAAAGTACAGCAAGATTTAATCAGGCTGAGCAATCTGAAAACTAATTTTTTAAGTAGGTGGAGTCAAATTAGCTACTAAGAAGTATAAAGCACCAAACAATGTTCTCTGGAAAAAACAGGGAGTTGAAACAGGTGCTATATTTTAAAAAAAACCCAACTCATAAATGATGCACTTTTAATGCAACCTGACTTTATCTAAGGTTCTAGTGTTTCTATTTAACTAACCCCTTAAACACAATGCGTCTCTAGGGCTTTCAACAGTATCTCCTCTTCCACCGCTGTTGCTAATGCATACACCTCTGGCCTGATCCATCTCCTGCTCCCCATTTTCCACAACAGTTCAGGGCTGGTGGGTGCAACACTAGCTCTGATTAAAAAAGCAAATTCTTCTGTAAGGAAGAGAGAAGCGGGACTGACAACCATGATGCCTGCAGACCACTCTTTAACTGTGCAGCATAGCATCAGACACAGGTTCACTTATCCTCTCCAGCTCCACTGCCGTCCCTCCGGGGAAAGTGGGCAGCTGCCCTTCCTCAGCCCTGTCCCCGAGGCGCTTTTGGCCCATACCCGGCCCTGTGCTGAGCCACTTCACTGCAACAGTCAGCAGAGGACAAAACTATGGATTCACGAGCTGTTTTCTGCTCTGGGTGGTGCACTGAAACCGCGCGGCGAGGGGCTGGGAAAACAGCAAGGCCAGCAAAATGTGGGGCAGGACCTCGGCAGCCCATAGTGAGATGAGCCAAGATTGCTGCGCCTGACAAAACAGCCAGATCAATATGTAAAGGAGAAAGAGGGTAGAGGAAGAGTAATTAGAAAGAAACGTTACTTTCCTCAGTTTCTCTTCAAGTTCCATGGCCAATCATGGCAAAAATGATGCGGAGCTCATATATTTAGAATCTTTGTTCACAAAATTGCGTGGCCCAATTCATTTTGCTTACAGTGTGTATATTGCTTGAAAATACAGCCTCTGACTTGATGCTCAGACATTAGGCAGACATTAAGTATGTTAATATTGCAGTTGTAATTACATGTTTTTTTCTTCTAATTTTGGAAGGATAATTCTTTGGAATAATTACATAGAGGGTAACTAAGTTCTGGGAAACGTTTGACTCACCAAAAATCACATCTGCAGAAAGGCTTGTTGAAATCTTGAGCATTTTTATCCCTGCTAATTATAAGAGCTGAGAAAAGCAAAAAGTTGGTTTATGCCTTTTAGGAGAAACACACGGAGTCTATTTGGACGATGCTGTAGGGATTTCCTCTAATGGAAATAGTATAGCTGCTATGACAAGTTTCTGACTTAAAATTTGCTGAAGATTTTCTACTTCACAATTAGAACAGTATTTTATGTTTATCCAATACCTTCATGCTTAAAAAGTACACAGCCAAACTACAAACATCATCATCTCTCAAATCTTATAAGCTTCCCACACAGAAGCTGCCTGCCTAGAGCCATGGACGAAACGCAGGAGGACACGCAATCCATGGCATGCAGACAACTTTAGTCTGTAGTACAGTCACTGTGTAATAGGACACTAAAATACTCCCAAAAGAACTGAAGAATAAAATTGCATACAACTGAAACTGCCATTTAAATGTCAGGCTTGCAGAATTCCCACTCTGAAGCTGCTTATTTCAGAGCAGCCAAGGACCTCTGAATAAACAAACAAATGAAAAACAAATGGAACTTTTCAATGTCCAAAAATGTGATTCTAAAACCTGGAGGTCTAACGTTTTAACAAATTTATCAGCAGCCGAAATAAGTTCAAGTGGAGCTGCTGTACCTTATTCTCTTCCTTCCCTGCCCAGTTGTAATGCCGATTTATTTCAGCAGCCCAGGGTCTCTTGGTAGCATTTGTGTGCTACCCGCAGGTCTGGAGTCCTCTATTCATTCACATTATTTAAATAATAATACATATGTATAATCCTCCTTCCTCCTGTAACTGTTCTACTTGAAGAACCAATTAATTCCATTTGTTACTTCCTGGTGTATTATTTCCTCTCTACAAGCTGGAATCCCTTTAGGATCCCTGTCTGCCCTTGACTGCTGATGATTTCCTTGGCTTTTCAATCATCAGAGCCTCTTCCCATGGATTTTAGAGCATTATTGCAATTGTCAATTTTAATAATGTGGGTTTTCATAGTCTGTGCCTTAAAAAAAAAGAAAGAAAAGAGAACAATCTTGCTTTCCATGGCTTTAAAATAAATTAACCAATTATTTTGATTTTTTTTTTAAACATAAGTAACCCAATCTTATATATTGTATGTCCATATACTATGTGCTACATATACAAACACTGACACTCCCACAGCTCTTCTCTCCTTCTGTTACTGGTCTAAGCAATAGCCACAAAGTGCCTCAATCTTTACCCTTAAATTTAAAGAAAGAGAGCCTCCAGAAGAACAAAGCAGGAAAAGGATCAGTCATTTAAATGCCTTTAAACAGAAGGCACTGAGCACTGGTCTTCGGGTCCAGAACCTGCTGAGGAATGGTACAAGCCATTGTATCTCATGAGGCTACCTCACAATTTTTTTCAAGACATTATGGATGAAAAACATTTAGCATATTTTCAGGAATTCAGTTGTTGTGTAAACACTTGACCAAATGCCCCGTAAGCACTTGAATAAATACTTAGAGGCACACAATTCAGAAACAAAGGCATTTCCTGAGGCATCAGACTTCAGGGATCCAAGTTTCAGATTGCTTGTACTGCCTTTTGCACTATTACATGATTAGGGAAAGCATTAAATGTCTACATACCCCCGTGGCTGGGTAGATGGATTAATTTAGCTCTCAGGTTTCAGGCAGAGCTACACAACCGGATTCACCCCTGGAGCTGCAGCCTTGGAAGTGTCACTGGTCCTATTAGCCTGCACTCAAACCCCTCCAGCATGGAGCGGATGAAGGCGATTAACAATCTTCCCTACTCTTCTGCTTAGGTGAACAGCACAGTAACACCTTTAGTTTCAGCAAGGGCGGCTTCTACTGATGTTTTTGATAGCTGAATAAACACCATAAACGCAAGCAGAAACAACACTTTCTCTTAATACTCTGCCCCATATTGCTACTACCACTTGAAGCGGCGCTCTGGAGCTGAGAACAGGAGAGAGGTCAATGGGAAGTTTCTTCTTCTCTTTCCATTACTTTGGCATCAATGGCCAAGGGAGGCCAAGCTCCTCAGGGCATCTCCTGTCCTGCTGCCTGAGCGATGCCAAGGTGCCCACACAGTTTTTGTAAAACTGTTGATTGTGGCAGTGCAAAATTAGGTGTAGATCTGAGATTCCAGTTACCTCTGTCTGTAAATAAACAGCGCATCTGCTATCAGAGCTGCACAGACACTGAAAAGCTGATGTTTATGAAGTTATTCAGGACCAACTGAGAGTCAGCTCTGCCCCAGTTTTGTCCAAATACTGATTTCCAAATTAAACCCACCATAAGGCTGCTGATCAGACCAAGAGAGAGCTCATGGGCATACTCTATTGATGAGCTTTCAAATGCTGCCTTAGTTTCTTCCTTTTAGTTACTGATCAACACAAGCATATGGGTTCATCTGTTTTGAAGGAAGCGTTATTAAAAAATACAGCAAACTGCAGCCAGTTATGTCAGGCTATGGGAACGCACCACAGTCAATCACTTAACAATTAGTAACAGTACTCCCTATAAATAACACTAATAATGTCCCATTAGCATAGAAAATAGTGTACAAAAAGCACACAGAGGAAATGGACAAGTTGAAATGCTGGGAAAGAAAATGTTCTCAAGCATAGAAGTGCTTCCCTAAAATGACATGTATCTTTTACAAGGGAGTTGAAGCTGAAAGGAGCAGACAGAGGCAAACAAAATAAGGACCAGCACAGAGAAGAGTCCTCCACATCCTGAAGGGTCTTGTGTTCAGCTTTCAGAATCCCAGGAAAGAGGACATACAAGAAAATGGGTTTCATTGCAGCAAAAGGATCACTATTAAGCTTATTATCATATCACCAGACACCAGCATTTAGGCATATTCACAGCTGATTCTCACATACGAACACTTTTTTTTATATGAGACCATTCATGTTCACATTTACACTCCCATCTCGATGCACAAGCCAAGCATTCGTCGGTAGGTTTTAGCAAGCGATTTCCCACTAGGGTAGCTCAAGGATGAAGCTTCTTTCACCTTCTTCAGAAACAGCTGCTCCTGGCTATCACCAGTGACATGATTTGGAAATACACTGACCCTGGTCTGATTCATGATGAATATGTACATAGGAACATAAAAATTGTGGGCATGCATTTATGCACAATAATGCACACAAAATATGCATTAGGCTCCCTTGTAATGCTCATACCTACAAAAGGTTAAATAGCCCTAGGTGACAGAGAGCTATTTAAATGGACCTTTTTATAATGGCAAACAATAATGCATTCTGGTTACCTTCTGACATGGCTTACTTCCAGTCAGCATTAAGGAGAATTACTACCTGATTTTAATACATCTTGGTTCAATTTCATGCAGGCTTATTGTCTTCTAATTATCAACACAACAATTTGATCCGCATCTAGATTAAGGCATTGCCCTGACTTCTAACACCAGAGCAACGCCTGTGGTGGTGTGCTGATTTCTCAAGCAGTAAGCAGTTTGCTGTTGTCTCACATCCCCAAGGCACAAATAAGCAGATGCTGCATTAAAGGTTGTTTTACAAAACTGCTTCAGTTGTGATATACATTTTTAATATAATATACTGAGTGCATTATGGTGAAAACTGCCAGGGCCAGTAAACTCATACAAATTCATTAGCAAGACCAGCTTCTCAATTAAGCCCAGCTGAAGACTAGATATAGTTGAAAAGAATTGTCCAGAAGCAGCTGAAATGAGTGAAAAGCTTGATCGTGTTTGCCACACGTGAGCACAGCTTAGTTTACCATTTCAGTTTTCTGAGCATCAGTCGGGATTGTTTCTCATCGAGGGCAAGCTTCACTGACCTTTCTCTTCTTTTCATCACAAGGATACCGTGGTTGGTTTGAAAGCTTGAATTTTTTACAGTATTACTATTCTGAGCATAAAAGCAGAGGTGCAGCTTTTCATATGGAGAATGGGTTCTATGTAGGAGATACTAGTAGCCAAATATTTTGGAGCACTCACTGATATACTTTCATTCATGGGTAGGTTTAAAAGATCAGAAATTATATCCTGTGTTTTTGAAAGACAAGCCAAAGGAGAAAGCAACATTTTCACTCTCTTTGGCTTATTTGCATTTCTTACCTACACTCTTTTCCCTCAATTGACATTGTCAGCTGTAGGATGACAACTGAAGAGCACCTCTGGAGTACTCTGTAGCTAATCCTCTACAATGCCTGTAAACTATATGGTGAATCGGCTATTACAACAGGAGCTCTTAAAAAGCACAAATTTCACCCTTCCTTCAACAGAGAGGAATCTTTGTTGTGCACTTTGAAGAAACCCAAGCTAGAAGAGGATAATTATTCTAAACATATCTGTTTAAAGACAATGCCATGTAAGATATACCAAAAATTAATCTGGCTAGCAGCAGACTAAGGTTCCCACAAAGCATCTGCTGTCTGCCTCTGTAAAACATTACATTTGTCTCAACTGTGTTTATGGCATAACTGGCTGCTACTGCTAAGAGCCACGTTACAGCAGCCTCATGCGACAGCTTACCTTAAAGGAAGAGAAGTTCTGTAACACAGCCTTCTCCAGTACGTTTTCAGGATTGCTGTCTTTTACGAAGCCCTCTGGCACTAAATCTTTCCAGACAATAACAATGCAACCATAGTAAGGGGGAAGGGCTTTCCCCTCTCACTACTGGTTCTTTCTTCTGAGCTTCAGTGTATTCCTTCACTGCCTCTCTTGGACATATCCAACACACCCCCCTGAGCAGCATTCCCAAAGGCTGCTCACCAGGCCAGGGTGCTCTGTGATGTCTTCTCTCTCTCTTCGTTACATACAAACGTGATCATGAGATTATACTTACTTTTGTCTCCATGAGATGATGGCACCTTAATCACAATTTATCCTCATGAGAGCTAATGAAGATGAGGGTTGCTGGAACTTTCAGCACGTTTATAAGCTCAGCTGAGACATCAAGCTGAACCAGTCTAACCCCTTATGAATGATGCTAAAAGTGACACCAAGTCCTAGAAAACCTGAAGAATTTTCATTGCCTGCCCCACTCCAAGACACTGCCATTTGACAAGTGACATGGCTAAATTACTTCTCTGCGCCATTAATTTAAGACCGGAATTTGCAGGGATTTACACAGTGACATTTGTATCATATGTGCTAGCACTTACTACTACCGTACAAGTAGCTGGGCACTAATTTAACCTGACCTTAGCAACTTGTGCAACCTGACAGCTCCCTATGCTGTTCACCTGCTGTCAGATCAGAGTCTGCCGAGGATCTTATGTTCCCTCTACATTCCTTCAAATTAATAGCTTATCATCAGTTAGTTCTACAATGTCATTAAACACAGAAACAGCAGAGATGACTTTCTGAGGCCCTGATCCTGCAGTCACAGCACTTTTACGGGACGGGAGAAAATGCGGATTATATGCCTCAGCACCATGTATCTCCTAAGATAAACAGGGGTGCATATTCCTAATTACAGATTGCACAAGTAATCTCTTCTAGAAAGAAGTGACTTCTGAAAAGTCTCATGAAATAGGATGGAAAGATTGTGCCACCATTTTTCCTGCCCCTAGGAGCTGTTCAATTCCTTTGTTAAGACAAAGCAAAATCTCTCCTTCCTATGAATTAAGTTGAAAAGGAATGAAGCAGGAAGACCTAAAGATGAAGACAGGAAAATATGCTGAAGTAGCCTGGTGAATTTCCAGGCTACTATGTGTAGAGGCTTCTTCCCATTTGCTTATCAACTTTGAACCTTCTTGTGCTCTATGTTTATAATTGCTTTTAAATAACTACAATGCTCTAGAAAATTACTTCAGATTTTCTTCCCAATACATAAATTACTAATAGATTTTCTCAGCATTACTTCCAAATTAAGGGTACTTTTTTGTGTGCTCTGGCACTGTCTTGAGACTGTAACAAAACGCAGATTATTCTCAATCTAGTTGACCGCTGTAAAACAGGCTTAGCTTAACACAACTGCCTGACTGCCCAGTGAAATCAAGAGGATCTCTTTTAACCAACAAATGTTGTAGC
Organism: Balaeniceps rex; assembly: GCA_013401315.1. NCBI lineage: Eukaryota > Metazoa > Chordata > Aves > Pelecaniformes > Balaenicipitidae > Balaeniceps > Balaeniceps rex. Next base: position 86,244 of record VYZW01018547.1, on the reverse strand, counting down.
ACAGGAGTTGAGATGGAAAGGAGGTACTTAAACCTCAGACAGAGGGTAGATGGACAGAAAGAAAACAGAAAAATCCTGGTGAAGACTGCCCAGCACTAGCTCATGCCTGTTGAAACTGCTGTTTTCAAGTAGTAAGAATGAATGTCTTAAAAACAAACCCTTTCACTTCATACGTACTATTGTCAGTTCAAAAATGGCTCATGGTATTGTTTTCAAATAAAAAAAGAATCCAAGAAAATCCTCCTGAACAATATAAGGAAAATTTCAGCCCCAAAGCACCTGTCATCCAGCTAAAGACATCCAGAAAAGAGTACCTTACAGCAGAGGAGCTAGACCACACTGCAGCTTTCCAACCCGAATCCATAAGTAACACTAACAGGTTCAGATACAGAGTTACTCTACTGGTTAGAAGAGTTCCTCTCCATGTAAAATGTGCTCTCTCTGAAAAAAACCATTATTGCTGCTGCCTGTAGATACTCCTTAGGCATTTGCCACCCTCACCTTCAGGAGAATGCTGAAGTGTTGAGACTGAGGGCCTCAGATTTGATCCACCCCACAGGATACAGCCTGATAGAGTATACCATGTGAATGGTAAATGAAAAATCAAAGGAAAATACCCAAGCGCATTTTTCCAGGACCCACAGCACAGGCAAGATGCGAGCTCCCTCTGCTGACACAAGGGAACCCTGCCTGGCCCAGCCACCACTGCCACAGCAAGGGGACAGTCACCACCACCGGGGCAGGAGGGGAGAAACCCCAGGATGAAGCCAGAAAGAGCTCTGACAGCAAGGATGGAGCCAAGCTGGGCATGGCCCTGGCACCTGAGATCTCACAGTTTGACCTTGTAACTCACTGAGTGCCCTCCGCTCCTTTCAGGAAACCTACGGGGCCATAAAACAGCTATGGGCAGTGCCTAAGGGAGCTGGGTCAGAAGAAGTTGTGATGACAAAGGTGCCTGGGCATGGCATCAGCTGGCCTTTTCACTGCTGTTTTCTAGGTAGAAGCTCCCAGCCCAATTCCCGCACACAGATGGCTCAGCCAGGCCATCTTTGCCATGAGCTGTGCTGTCACCAAGTCGCCTGCTGAGCCTCTCCACTGCTGCCTGCAAATGCTTCACAGGGCAATCCTCCCACTGGCTTTTAGAGGTCCCCTTCTGCTGCTTCTGTGGCAACTGACTGAATGGCAGGACCATGCCCCTGAAGTCCTGTCCCACTGAACTGAGCTTTCATTTCCAGTACGGATACTCAGGTGCATCACCACCGATCCTGCTGCATCAGGTCATAGCAAAAGAGATGGGACACCAAGGAGGGAGGCCACAGCCCCACTGAAGCTCCTCGCACAAATGGGGCAGGGGAACCTGCCCTTACTTCATAACACCCTTGTGCTACAGGGCTGAGAGGCCAGCTAAGAGGGGACAACACTGCCGTGCCAGCATGGGAAACACATGCCATGCTGTAGGGAGCTGGAGGCAGGAGCCAGGTAACAGTCCCTTATACTCACCATGGGAAAGCTCACAGGTTGGCAAATACTCGAATCCCATAAGCCTCAGGGATTGTTACACAAGGGCAGGTGAGTGCTCTGCACATTGCTAGCGGAAGAAAGAAAAGACTAACAAAAACTTTTAAAAATATTTGAGAAAACCTGTGCCAAAATCTCCTTAGACATGTATCCATGACTAAGCATGAGAATTAAATTGCTGCTGCTGTAGAGAGGGTGCTGCTTGCTGGTCACGGTCTAAAAGCACTGATGCAGCAATAAGCACAGCTTAATTGCTGAGAAGCTTATGTATTAATAGCAGAATTTTCGGTCAGAAACATGTGAAAGCCTGTAGGCTTTGGAGCAGTAAAATAGAACTGGGGCCGTATGGTGGCAGAACAAAGTCTGCTGAAGAGTGTTGTATTTTCTGCCTTTGATAGGGACTTTCCGAAGCTGTCAGCTGAGCTGCAGAATTAGAAACCTGACATTGCAGCAGTCAGTTTTTAGATTTCAAGCTGTTCAAATGACTTGTCTCCAGGGAGGAATATCTAGCATGCAGGAATCAATAGCGAAACAGGTAAAGATGCCAGTGTACAGGGGCAGCCACCCCAACGCCGTGCCGCAGCCAGCCAGGCAAATCTACTGAAAAGGAGTCGTGGGAGAGGAGGACGGAAAAACTTGCTCCCTCTCTGAATCAGTACAAGACATATGCTATAGACTATTCACTACATTTGTGAGACTGCAGGTTGATTATATTTGATTCCACATTACAGATTGATCTTCCATACGCCCTCAGTTCATCCTGTGCTCCAAGGATGGCTCCAAGCCACTTGCTGAAGAGATTATAAAAGAGCCTATTTTATCATATCTTCACCTCTGAATGCATTACAAGTGACATCGCTTAATTTTAGCCAATCTGAACAGCTAATTAGATGTAAACAGATTGAAAAATTGTACACACAGGACAACTCATTTTTCAAAAGGCCACTAATCTAAACAAACCTGAGTCCATCAATTTACTTCAACATTTGTCTAAATGAATTACAGCATAGCCTTGTCCTGCACTGGCCTTGCGATTCATATAACTGGCTCCCTCCTCTTTTGATGAAAATCTCAGGCACCAAAGAATAAGTTATTTGTTTATCAAGGCTCTGTTATAACAAAGATGAAGACGCCTCTTTGTCTGAGTCTAGTGGACGACATATATGAGCCAAAGCAATTACAGCCTACTCTGGTACCTTCTCTCTCACCTCCCAAACCTGTCACATACACTAATACATCAAAGCTGGGGATGCTTTTTGTAGTAACAGATAAAAATCAAATTATATTTAATCATGATCAATATGGGTTCCAACTTCAGAGCTCTTTGGGTGCGATCCTCCCCTCTGCTCTTGCCCCCTTATGCCAGGAGAAATGGGATGGAAAAGGATCCTGGACAGATCCTCCAGACAGAGCTGATGATCCTCCTCCCCCTCAGGACTCCCCACAAGCACCAGCTCGGGGTAGATCAGTAATTACACTGGTGTTCTGGTTTCAGCCAGGTTAGAGTTACTTTTCTTCCTAGTAGCTGGCATAGTGCTGTGTTTTGAATTTAGTAGGAGAAGAACGCTGATAACACACTGATGTTTTAGTTGTTGCTAAGTAGTGCTTAGGCTAGTCAAGGACTTTCTTTTTCAGCTTCCCAGGCTCTGCCAGGTGCACAAGAAGTTGGGAGGGGGCACAGCGCAAGATAGTTGATCCAAATTGACCAAAGGGCTATTCCATACCATATGACATCATGCTCAGTATATAAACTGAGGGGAGTTAGCCGGGAGGCTGCTCGGGGACTGGCTGGGTGTCGGTCGGCGGGTGGTGAGCGGTTGCATCACTTGTTTTCTTTTCCCTGGGTTTTGTTTGTCTCTCTCGTTCTCCTTTTCATTACAATTATTATTATTATTATTTTATTTCAATTATTAAACTGTTCTTATCTCAACCCGTGGGTTTTCTTACTCTTGCCCTTCCGATTCTCTCCCCCATCCCACCGGGGGCGGGGAGGGTGAGCGAGCGGCTGCGTGGTGCTTAGTTGCCGACTGGGGCTAAACCACGACAACTGGGAATCAGAGCAGCACTGTGGGACAGAGAAAAGCCCAAAGTGGCCTTGTCATGACTTGGATAAGATCGGGAGCTGCTGAAGTTATCCAGGGCCAGACAACATAAAGAAGTCTTAGGATGAAATGCAGTGTAGTGTGGCCTATTTTTAAATACAGAGCAATTAGCAGACAATTATGCATGAAGTTTTCCACTTGCTACTAAAGCCCGCATCTCTTCCATTACCTGCATATGTAAATGTACACAATGAGATGGGAGAGGGCAGAGGGAAAAACACTTGTGTGGATTTTGAAATGAACAAACATATCCACATAATCAATCCCTTTCCGGACTGCTTAACACCAAAATCTTGCTGAACAAAATAGGCTAAACTCAGCCTATTTCATGCACAAACTAATTTATGGTACCTGCAATTAAGGGTCCACTGAGCATCTGTTGTGACCTCCCACACAACACAGGCCTTGGACTTTCAAATTCATCCTTGTTTGAGCAGAGCAATCTATACATCCAAGTGTCAAAACTTTAGTCTGAGTTTGTCTAGCTTTAATTGCCAGCCTGGCATCTCATTAAGACCTTTGTCTGTCAGCATAAAGAGCCCTGCTGCTCATTTGTGTTCCCCACACTGGTACTTACTGATCATGACCTTCACAACCCTTTCCTTCCCCTTGACAAAGCTAAGGGCATCAAAGCTTTCACGGCAAAGCTTGCTTGCCAGCCACTGCCCTTGGCTGTGCACAGCTTTCTCCCCTGCTTCTCAGTACCTTTGGAGCTGCAGGCACCACCTCCACTAAAGGTAGAAGTAATTGGACATCCTTACCCGTGCTCAAGAGTCTGCTTCTTAAATATACCAGGATAACAGTGGCCCTTTGGCCTGTTGTGTTCGCAGAGGACTCTCACAATGAGCCCCCTAACTACCAAGGCTCCAGCTTTCTCTGTAGCATCTCGCTGCTTCCAGGAGGGTTTCCCCACCTCACTCCTCTGGTTTCCTGTCTTTGTTCTATGGTTGTGGCTTTACCTTTGGCCACATCAGAAGGCCTGCTCTTGCACCACTGTACCTAGTAAATCAGATTGGGTTGAGTCAGTGAACTGTTCGTTTCTTACTTCCCCAGTTATACCTGCTGAGAACTTGATCGATAAGGAAAGTATGTGCCCACCTAGGTCACCGGTAAAACAAACAACTAAATAAATAGCATGAGGCTGATCCCTGTGCTGTCCATCTAATAATGATAAATCCACTTATAATTACATTGTGAAAAGTGGTTTTTACTCCACTAATTGTGTATCATGTTAATTTTGCATGATTCTTGTTCCTTAATCATAGTGTCACGTAGTGGCATGCCAAATACTTCACTGACATCCACATACACTACATCAATATTGTTGTCTTTATCAAGCAAACTTGTAGCTTCATAAATAACATTTCAATTAGTTGACAAAATCTATTACATCAGCCCATATTGCTCAGCATTAGTTCTCATTTATTTCATTATTAAGCAGGTCCGGGTCTGCCTGTCCTGCTTTACCTCAATCAATGTCAGATTGACAGGCCTATAAATATCTGAATTTTTTTCCCCCACCCTTTTTAATACCCACACACCTACATTCTCTCAGACCTTTAGAACTTTCCTGTGTTCTCAGACTTATCGAAAACCAACATTAAAGTCCCTTAACTAGCTCTCTTTAAACTCCTGCCTGCAAGATATTTGGAGCTGCTGAGGTAAAAAGGGTCCTGCTTCAGTAGCTGCTTCTTTAATGGGTTTAAATAGGCACCATCATTATCTAACTCCCATGCAGCTAGAACAAATGAGATCAAGAAATCCAAGGCATTAAAAAAAATCATGTGAAATATCACAGAAGAGTTCTGACCTCTTCTTCCCCAAATCATGGTATTTTCAAAATGCAGTTTGGAGTCCTCCCTATTGTTGAGCATTTTGGGCTTCTATTCAAGTATTCTCCTGAGCAATGAGAACTAAAAACATTTTATGAGTTTGTTTCTAATGAAAAACAAAGCATCTGCTATAACACTATTCAAAAACCTGGGCTGAAAGACTTGTGGCAACACCTTAAGAACTGGCAGTGCTGTACCATAAAATTTTAACTTGTCTGGATTTGATTATGAATTGTTCTGGATTCTTGGGCTTGCACCACACTCATTAAACTTGTCCTGAATGTGCATTTACATAAAGTAGGTGGCAGTCTCCGGTTTGCTAAGTGTCTGGGAATCAGTCATGCCCTTCCTGAAGATAAACTCCCACTGACTTCAAAGACAGCAGGCAAAATTTCTGATTTTATTTCCCAATCTCTGAAGGGAAAGAAAGCCTCTTAGACAAAAGGGAATTTAAACATCCAATGCAGAATATATTAAATTTGCCAGATGCAGCTGAGGTCTGAAATGTAAGAGTTAAAGAAAAGCGAGTACATGAACCTTGAGAGAGACTTGGCAGTTTTCATCCCATTTGTTCTTTTTAAGATCTCATGAGAGCATCTAACAAAATCCTATGTCACGCCAAAAACAGTTCAAAGCAAGCGCATAGTGAATCAGCTTCTTCAATCACTAAACTACAGAATACATAACAAGAAATGCACAAGGATCTGAAGAAGTTCTGGTCACTCCAAGACTGCCTCAGGCCCCTCTTGTGCAAGACATCCACATTCAGAAGAAAACTTTAAAGTCAATGGCATTTAAGCATGTGATAAGCATGTGCTTGAACACATGCTCTTACTATGAACACCTTACTTCATGGGGTAAGTGTGATAGAGCCGTTTGAAAGCTTGAGAAGCATTTTTCTTCCCTATGGAAGAACCCCCTGCATAGGAAAGCGAAATGGTGGGTGCGCTGGTTTTGGCTGGGGTAGAGTTAATTTTCTTCACAGTAGCTGGTATGGGGCTATGTTTTGGATTTGTGCTGGAAACACTGTTGATAACACAGGGATGTTTTAGTTACTGCTGAGCAGTGCTTACACAGAGTCAAGGACTTTTCTGCTTCTCACACCACCCCACCAGCGAGCAGGCTGGGGGTGCACAAAAAGTTGAGAGGAGACTCAGCCAGGACAGCTGACCCCAACTGACGAAAGGGATATTCCATACCATATGGCATCATGATCAGCAATAAAACTATGGAGAAGGTTGGCTGGGGGGGCGCAGCTCAGGGACTGGCTGGGCATCAGTCGGTTAGTGGTGATCAATTGCTTTCATTTGTATCACTTGTCTTTCTTGGGTTTTATTTCTCTCTCTCTGTTATTTTCCTTTTCACTACAATTTTTTATTATTATATTTCAATTATTTAACTGTTCTTATCTCAACCCACGAGTTTTCTCACTTTTATCCTTCCAATTCTCTTCCCCCCATCCTGCTGGGGGCGGACTGCGTGAGGGGCTGTGTGCTGCTTAGTTGCCGGCTGGGGTTAAACTACAACAGTGGGCTAGATTCGCCTCTCACTGTCATCACGGCTAATCTCCAGTGACTCCACAGTTGTCACAGGGAAAATTAATCCAGGTTTACAGAGATGTAGCAGACAAATCTAGTCCACTACGTCTCTCTCTTGCTGTGTTTACAATAACAGACCAATAAATGAGTATTTGTGATCAGATGCCCCCTTTTTAATCTGTTTGCTAGAGTATCATAGGATTTGTTTGCTGGTTTGATGACTTAGTTATTTGTGGATTTACAGATTGCACATGATTAGACAGCATATTTTGGATTTTTTTTTCCTCTGTTTTGATGTGGACAGGCAATTTCAACTTTTAAAGCAAAACCAGAGCATCTTCAGTACTTTTTGATGTATGTGAGCATCTTCCATTCATGGTCTCCTTGTGTAGCTCTAGAGCTAAAAACCATAAAAGACTGGATAATCTAGGAAAGAGGCTATGAATGGATGTCATCCCTACTTCTTGCCTACAAAAGTCTGTGGATCTTTATGGCATCTTCTATTAATTTTCTTGGGTTTTGCCTGAATGGCTGAAAATGGACCACAAACCATTCACTATGGGCCAACTCTTTTCCATGGCATTTCTCAGTGTTGATAGTCTGCTTTAGGAGCTGTGCATTCACACCAAGAACACAGCAAGGACTTTGGCCCATTAATAACAAAGCAAGCACAGGGATAAAACACATCACTTTTCATGGGATTTTTGCATTCTAACTTCAGAAGCAGCAGAAGGAGCAAGAAAAACATAGGCAGAACCCAGGCAACTAAATCCAAAACCAGCATCTCCCAGACTGGTACTTTATATATAACCCTGGAGAGCTTCAAGTCCACAGGAACTGTGAGGATTTGCTGAAACATCTCAGGCAGGCAGGGTCAATTAGTTCAGTACTTAGCTCAAATGAGAGCCTGAGAGGAATCCAAAAGCTGGTATTCCTGTCATTCCCATACCCTCCTAGGATTTCCAAACCCGCTAATGCTTCCTACCCAGCACAAAATGCCTGCAGCAAGGGCCTAAAAGTTCAGCACTTGTGAATGCCCAAGAGCTTCTCATCTAGTCAACAAAACCATAGGAACTTCATCCTTTCCTAATTTTCAAAGGCCATGAAGAGACGTTAACTGCTTTTTCCCCGACCTAACTCTTACATAGGTCAGATGTGCACCAGCCCTGAACTAGAAGTCATGTAATCATGTTAGGACAGTGAAGAGCCTGAGCTAATAAACCCAGCCTTTCAAGGAGCTTATTGGTTTGGGCTCGGTGCCATGCTGAGGTTAACAAGGTAAAAACCTGTTTAACAAAGGAGATGTATATTTGACCATCCACAGTCAGGTCAATCATTTAAGATTTAAACATTCCCTCCAGAGGTATTTACCCAGTCAGTGCACGTTGCTTATAGTTGATTCTGTACCTTCTGATGCTGCTTTAAATTATACCTCCCAAATGAAATTAGAGTAGAAGAAGCTTTCCTATTGCCTTATTGCAGTTGGTGATAGCATGTGAGGTCAGCAGATATTCTAAATTCACATGAGAGAAGCCTATATCACCCGTTACACCCAGGCAAAGAAAGGACAGGATCTGTAGCTCTAAATACGAATTCCCTTTCTTTCAGAGGTTAAACTAGAACTTTCCCAGTATTTTCCCATATATTGAGAATACATGTATATGCGTGTGTTTCTCAGCACTGCGTTTTATACACTGCTTCGTTCAAACCAACATACATTCCAGGTTTTACAGTGTATTTTGGCTCAAGTGTTATTGCTAGGAGAGTGTTTACAGCAATATTCATTGTGTTCTGCATAGCCCTGCCCATCAATCAACCTTGTAATAAAGCAGAAAAGGAAATCGGTGGAAAAGCAGCAGAGCTACTGAATTCAAGTTAGTCATACAAAACCAGCATGGGGACAAGTACAGCTGCAGTTGGGTCAAAGTAGCTGTTTGCTTGTTGATTAAAGAACAAAAGATACACGTGCTGCATTACAGTTTACCTTAAAAAATAATTTAGGCTTCAAAGTGTTAATTTTTTCCTCCCTATTTTCTCTGGGTTAGTGTTTCAAGATGACTGCTGCTCCATACAGATTTATAATATGTATGGGTTTACTCACACGTCTAAGCCAACAGGAAAGGCAGAGCAGAATTCCAAATCTATCATTAGATCTACATGTTGGCACCTACAAAGAGCTGCAGGACTTCAATTTTTCTGGATAAGACTGAAGGGATAAACTGAAAGAATAAACAAACAAACAAGCCAGTCTCATCCTTAAAATGCACATGAAAAAAGAAAATGACAGAGAGGAAAAAAAAGATGGCTTGTAAGGTTGTTGATTTCCAGGTGTGTCTACCAGTGGCAAATTAGGAATAACTTTAAGAACAGTACAATCTCCGATTCTTTCTGGATTACATATGGGTCTGCTGACAAACAGCGTGGTTCAAAAGACACAGCACTGGTTTGGCTCCGAAGCGGCATGTGTTATTCCCAATTCAGCCGCTGAGTTGTGATGCAACTTCCAGCCTTTGCACAACTTGGATATCCAGACTCTGCTTCACAGATTTTATTCTCTCCCTCACTGTGAAGAAGTGCCTCACAGTATCAGGGTATACCACACTGGAGTCCTAATCTTACAATTAGCGCCTCTAGATGCTACTGTAAAATAAATGGTAACGATGATATTGATGAATTATGACTTGTTTTTTCATTCTGCTTTAGTCTAGACCAAAAAGAATTAACATAAAAATCAAACTAGGATAAGATCTCTCTACCCAGGGGCCCCATACAATTCCCACTGAAGTCAGTAGGACTTGAAGGGAAATTGAATGAAGTTGTGAAACTAATTCAATGTAGGTGCTCATGCACTGCCTTGCTGGGGATCACAGAAACACCTAGTGTGATAGTCACCCACAGTAAATCCACTGGACTATGAATGCAAGCCAATCAACAGAGCTAAGAATACAGATAAAGCAGGGAGGGGAGAGAAGTGTTCAATGTAAAAAAGAAACCAAGGAGAGATGTTCTTAGCACATTAAGAGCTATAATGAAATACTGCATCTTGAGTTTGTCGCTGTGTGAAGGAAGCTAGGAAACGAGCAAGAATTCATTATGAAGCTGCTCAAGACCAAAACATGAATCACTGGGTTCTAAAAAAAACCAGTTGTCTAGAGAACGGCGTAGATGAAAATGAATGGAATCTCTTTAAATTACTCTCTGTATAAACTCTTTCACATTCATTCTTTCTGCCATTGATTAGTATCTTTCTGGGATATGGGTTTTTAAATAATTCCACACCATACTCCCAGCTTCTGCAATCAAAACACAGAAACGGCTCTTGATTCTGCATTTTTAGTCTTCATTTACAGGGAAAAATGTCTTCTGCAGTAAGAAACTTGAGCACCTACTGTTCTTACCCATTTACTGGATATCCCCAAAAGCGCATGCTGAAGGCTCAGTAATCAAATGAGATTAAGATTCCCCCATCACTTTACAAATAAGGAGACTTTTGTACGCTATTGCTGCATAAAGAAGGATTAAATCACCTCTGGAAAGCCCTCAAAATCATTGAAGTGCTAAGAAGCTGGGAACTCTCTGATCCCAGCATCCCTGACAGTAAAGCAGAAAACCCCAAATCCTAAATAATAAATTAAGAAGACTTCTCTGCAAACCCAGGTAGGAACATGCAGAAGGGAAATGTGGCAGGCAAAACATGGCCTCTGGCTATACTCTTCCTGCTCTATCCAATTTCCTGAGAAAATGAGGTTTGTGTGACCACACAGTGTGTTTGTATATGTCTGTCCATTGCACCAACCCCTTTCCAGCAATTTCGGAGGCATCAACCAGTTGGCGGTGTTAAGCTTACAGTTGGACTCGATGATCTTAAAGGTCTTTTCCAACCTAAGTGATTCTATGATTCTATAACATCACTTGACAAGAGCTCCACTGAGGGAGAAGCAGTACTGAGAGCTGAACTGCTGTCAGTCATGGGGGAAAACACCTCAGAGCAAGAAACTTGCTATGTTCCATTAACCAAAAAACCACGATGTCCTCTACTAGTTTGCAATTTGAGTTAATTCCCTATTAGATGTGTACCTTATCAGACCAAAGAAATACAACCATGAGATACAACTCTGTTGAAAAGCTGGTTCCCTCATCTCACAGCTTGTGGAGTGATACACAAACACACTAAGGGAATCCGTGGGAATAATATGGAGGGGCTCTGGTAAGAAGCAACATCCTTTTCTACCTACAAGTGCTGAGAGTCAGAGGTTCCTGCTGCCAAGGACAGTCCTCAGCAATTCAGACTGAAGGACCAGCTCTTACAGGTGCCTTCAAGTAGAAGTCCATCCACTCTTTGCCTTTTTAACCAGAGACTCCTAATCCATGCCCAGGAGGCATTGCTCAGCCTGCCCATGCCCACAGGAGTCCCCCAGGGCTCCCAGCCTGGGTCTCCCTGGCTGCACGGAACCTCCCAAAGACAGACTGCAACAGTCGCACAAACCTGAACCCTGCCAGAAAGCCTGCCAGCTCTGAAAAACACAACATATATAGACACAACATAGAGCAAACAGCAACACCAAAGTGTTGCGCTAGCCTGTGTCCTGCCAGCACTCCGACGGCAACAAGAAACAGGGAAAATCAGCAAGAGAATGGCTGTTCCTAAAGGCTCCCCAACATCTGAGATATCTCGGGTACCTCACTGCAGACATACCCAGCACCTCTGACACCTACAGCATCCAGCACAGCACCATTCTGCTGATTTAGGCAGAGGTATGGCCAGCTGGGAGGAGCCCTATGGCTGTAGTTCTGCAAAAAAATGATGCTGCATTGGTTAGCAGTTTGCTAACCAAGACTGCTTGAAGAAGCGTAAGAAAGGAAAACTTTCATAAAAAGAGAAAACATACAAGATTGCCTAAGACCTCAAGCTTCTCTTAGAAAAACATCCCACTCATGATTGTTGAAGTGGATTTTACAAGACTTACTATGATGACATCCAAAATTTATTACAGCTTTTACAAGATGACCATGTCTAGTAAAGAGTGATGTAGTGACAACATTTACTTGGCTGGATTTAGCTTCTTAGGGCACATAAATATACTTTTGTACTTTAAGGACAGCCGTAGTTGCCTACTAAATCTTGAATAATACAAGGCAGCTTTGTAGACCTTTAAACACATGCACCAACTTGGTTCTGTCTCCTTCACAAATCTGCTTCCTTGCTATCTGCCCAGTCAGTCCTCAAGGCCCTGTTCTGCTTGTCTTTTGTCAACCTCAGCTTTTAAAATGAAACTGTTTGGAAATCATGCTTTTAAATTCCTATGCTTTTTCAGTATGGAATTTATTACTTTTAGAAAGTGGCCAAGTTTGTTTCCCTACCTCCCCCAGTTACAAAATAAACTGGAAGTCTTACCTGTTTTCCGTGGTACATACATGATGAATTTTGCATGACTTTTTTAATTTGAAAACTGATTTATTGACCATATGTGCGAAAACCCTATCATAAACATAAATTAAGTTGTAGATTTCTATTAAGTACTGAATAAGGAATTTCTTTGGTCTAATAGTTTTAAAAGACAATTTAAAAAGACATTAGAGTAAAATAGGAATAGCTAGTTTTGAAAATGAATAACAATATTTTAGGGTTGTGATTTTTGGGAGCCAGATTTGAAGCATCTTAAAGTGTCCTGATTTCCAGAAAACAGCCTGAGTCCAATATCAGAAAATTAGGTCCCTTGCAAGTGCCTCATGCTCACGTTGTTGACCACTTCATAGGTACAAATAATACTTTACCTACACATTGTGCTCTCTAATATACTGGTTACCAAAACTACATGAGGACTAAGTGATATTTTGCCAAATAATGGGACTGTATTTGAAAAACCTGAATCCAGCCAGGACCAGCCATAAAACTGGGTAAGAGCCCACAGACCCACTGTCTGTGTCTTATGCAGAAAGCTGGCTCAGCCCCTGGTGGCTGCCCCAGCCGGAGGAGCCCAGCAGCATCCCAGCCTGATGCTGACCTTGCCCTTCCCCTGCCGTGGAGCTCCTAGAGCTTACTCAGGGGACTTGGGCAGAAATAAGGGTAACTCTTAAGGACAACCTTCCATAGCCACCCAAACTGGCCCTGGCCCTCCCAGCCCCCAGAGAAGCCTGACCCACCAGACCCACCATGCAAGTAGTTCCCAAAAGTCACATTCCCTGCCCTGAGGCAGGGCACTACCCAGACCCAACACCTATACTTCCAAGAAGGATTGGTCACAAATCCTAGGACCAGTGTTAAACAAGCAAACCCATAAATGACAGCACCTAAGAAATAAATAAAACAACCCCCAACTTAAATGTAAGTTTGCCTGCATTTTACAGCATCCCCTGTATGCAGCAAAGGGTTTGGACTATTTCCATGTTCATTTTTGCTGCTGCTGTTCTTATAAAAACACATTGTTCTTTCCCTGCGACATTTCTTCATATCTTTGAAAGAATGCTCTCCGTTACCACAAAATACTTGGGTTGAATCCTCCAGTGAGAGGGAGCCAAGGGTTTGGCTCATGTTTTAAAAACAAAAGAAATATTACTCTAAACGTAAAACAAATGAGTGCAACTGTAACAGTAGATGGAGATAGAGCTCCTAGCACAACCTGTGAATAATTCCAAGTCCTATTAGAAGTAACACAGCTTTCTGAATTTCCCTAGAAAACAGCATGTCATTATTAGGTTCCAGCTTGACTAAAATGCAAAATGTCACTTTTTTCAGAGAAAAAGCTAAACGAAAGACAATATGTAGTGTAACAACTAAACTGTAAAGCATATCCACTTACAATCTGAAATTGTGAAAGACAATGTGTGTACACATAAGCACAGAGATATTAAAAGATGGCTCTTACCTCCGTCCCCAGATCCTGAGCCAGCATCTGAGAAAAGAACAGAAAGAAATTTATATTCACGTGCTACAGTATGTCCTGTAAGCGTGCAAAGCAAGACCGTTCAGTTAAGTGTATTACAGTCTACCTTACGTTTGATGTCATCCCCGGGTAAATTATAGAGATCTAATCTGAACGTAGTTCACTCAAGCCATCTTTCTCATGTCTCAACCCTTTTTCTTTAAAGTCTCTATATCAGACTAAAATAACGTAAGCCCTGGAGTGCTGTAACATCCTCATAAGCCTCTGCCTCGTTTTGTTGTACTGAGACTGATAAAGCTTTGTTCCCAACAGTTGTGCAAAGTTACTTCACTTGGCCACTGCTAAACCCTCACCATCAAAGCAAAATTTTTAAACCCATTTGTTTGAGGCCAGATCAATTGTAAATTCATGTCATTATCTTTACAAAACAGTGACATCTCATCAGATCATAACTAGTTGGAATAAACCATTGAAATTATTATTATTCAAAGTCTTTAGATAAATGATTAAAATGCCATTTTTCTCGAGGTTGTTGCTGTGTTTCAAAATTGAGTGCTTTATCTTTATTTTTCCTCTGCTCAATGTTTTGTTGGCGGGAATGATGAGAGTCACAAATTTAGAAAGTGCAACATCACAAAATTGCCAAACCCAGAGCTTCATTACGAAACTTTCTAAGCAAGGCAAAGCACAGAAATGCACACACGTGTAGGATTACCAAAAATAATCCGTAAGAGGAGTTTCTTTTTCAGGGAAAGGATGTCGTCCCATCCTCCCCCTTAGTGGAGGGGTTATCCATTTATCAGCATCAAGATTAGCAGAAAGAGTTTGGAAAGGCTGCTTTGGCATCCAATTACCCTATGAACTGTTAGATCTAATTTACTGATAGCAAGGTCTGGTGGATCAGTTAAAAAACCAAAAACCTTTATTTAAATAAACCTGTCACAAGAATGGCTTAAAATGGTAGATTTACACAGCAAGACTGCATAGGACAGATGCAAAAGGGGGCTGGAAAAGAGAACAGAAAAGGATGGTGTTTTCCCAGTGACCATCTCCTGCATTTTCCTGATCCGATCTTCTGTCCTGATGCTCTTTCCCAAATGTGCTACCGAGGTCAGAGGAAAGAAAGGTGTCTTCATTACAATGCCCTCATGGCTCTGGGAAGCACTACCCTCCAGGTGTGCCAGGTCTCCCCAGCACAAAGAAAGAAATTAATGCCTGCTATCACCTGCCTCCCGCAATGAACTACCATATTCTCTGGCTTTTTGGAGGAAAAGGACCTTGTGTCTCTCCTCCTGCCCCTACCCATCGATGCCCAGACCTCAGCTGGTCATGGCCAGGAGGGCTGCTCTCTGCCAGACCTCCCAGCAGCCCAGGTTTCTGCTGGGGGTCCTGCGTACCCTCTCTCTGCTCCATCCCATGGGGAAAACCTGAGGTACACGGCGGCTCCCTTCTCTGCTGAGCCTCCTCCTTGGGAGAAGGAAAAAGAGGCCAAATGATCAAGACTCCAGGAAAGCCCTTTTTTTTTTTTTTTTTTTTTTTTTTTTTTTCTTTTCCCTTCTCCGTTTCTGAAATCCACAATGTGTTTCAGAGAGAATGCTTCCAACATGGCCATTGCCAGTAGGCAAGCAAGTTTAAGAAAAGATGTAGCAATGCACTAAAATTATCCCTTTAATCAAAAAGTTTGAACCAAAAAGACCAGTTGCTGTGCTGACAGAATGTACTAAGTTGAACAAATCCTACGCCACAATAGGCTTTGTCAGCCTGAGCTCCATTTAATACCAATTTATAGACAAAAAAATTGCAGCATATGTTTTTTTCCTTTTGAAAATTGTCGGGTAACAGCTTCAGAGAAGAACAACATTTCCAGGGAAAGAAGTTTATTTTCTCTCAGGTGTACGAAATTATGGCACTGCCAAAAGTTTGTCTAATGCACTTTTTATTGACTCCTCCATCCTCAGCCAAGAAAAAAATTCTGCTTTAAGTTTAAAGAACTCTCTCAAGAACAAAGACTTACTCCTCCTGCTCTTTTCAAGTTAACTTCACTGCCCACCTCTAACAGATACTGAGCACAAAAGAAAAACATCAAGAACTCCTGCACATAAGAAACTCAGTTTTCCTGACTGATTTCGCTCATTCACCTTTCTAGCTGTTTCATAAAAGCAGAGATACAAATAGCTCACGATGCTCAGAGTTAAGCAAAGATGTCACAAATGCCAGTCAGTTTTCACATATGCTCTTTAATGAATTCTTCCAATAAGTCCAGAGAAAAAACCTGTTGCACAGGCTTGTTTATTAAGTGTCTTTTGGGCCAAACTTTCAGCTGATATAAATTGGCAGGGTTCATTACAACCAGTGGTCTGTTGAATCATACCATCTGGGAATCCAGCCCTACATGCATAAGGAAAAAACCTAAGAAACAGGATTGCAGGCAATAATGCTCCAGTTCTATCTCTCCAGATTATGGAGAGGTTTGTAGTAATCCAGATGCCCATTCATCAGACATCTGCTCATTTAATCTGCTTCCAGTTACTTGTCGTAACAGCTCAGAAGTGTACGCAGAGCACAGGATGATCAGGAGCACAAGATATGTATTAAAAAAAGAAATCAACTGCTGTGCTGCACTCTTCAAAACAGTGTCAAGGGTATACTGTATCATAGAACGTGAGCCTATACTAAGTTAGTTACTTAAAGGGAAGGATGGCAGCCACTTCTCATGCTTAAGACTGCAAAGAATTAACCTGTCGTGAATTCAAAGCAGGGATTCAAATGGCTTTTGCCATCCACAGGTTATTTTGTTCAGGGGCATGGCAAGGTCCGCAAGCAGCCTGGAGTGTGTTATACGTACCAGTTGCACACGATCCTTCAGACACCAGGAGTATTTCGCTCTGCTGCTTGCAGGCAGCCTGTTTCAAGTAGCATTCGTTCTGGTAGGTGTCACCATTGGAGCCGCACACGGGCACGTAGTCATTGTTACACTGATGGAAATGGACAGATAACAGCAGTGTTAGTCACACAAGCGGGGTGGCACAGCATCCATTTGGGTGCCCCCCCCCCCCCTTTCCAGTATTAAAACCTGGGAAAACAACAGAGAGGGAGACACTGACCCTCCTTTTCACCTTTACAGCTGCCAGGGGAGAGGGAGGGTGGATTTTTAAAAAGACAAAAGGCAGAGGAGCATAAACCAGACTTGAACAGGTTAGGGAAAAGATAATCTGAATGGGCAAAGTGTTCAATAAGTGCCCCCAGAGAGGCCTCTCCCTGCGAGAACGAGGTGGGGGCATTCCCAAGGAAGGAATATGGGCAAGGCAAACGGCTCCTCGCATCTGCAATAGCGGCTCACGTGTTTCCATTGGATGGCTACAGACAAATTGTAACGAACAGGCTCGCTTTTCCCCTCCTCCTGCACACACACACCCTCACTGCTACGGAGACAGTCATTTGCACACGCAGAGGTGTCCGCCTGTGTGTGTATAAATCTCTATTTAAGTACTTAGCTATAATTAGAACTGATTGGACAGAGGGAAATGATTTCTGAGAGACCTATGATCAAAACCCACCCCTCTTTCTGCAGAGACATTTCTGTTCCCGGCGAGCTGCCGCCGGGATGCTCTGCGAAGGTCCAAGCTCTCCCCACGGCGGCCAGCGGGCAGGAGCGGCAGCACCACAGCGAGCTCAGCCAGCGCGACGAAGAGTGCAGAAGTTACTCGCACCACACACCCCTCCTTCGGCTCAAACTCCTGCTCAGCTCTGCAAACTACCTGCTTTGTTCCCTCTACCACTGAAAGACAGCTTTGCCCTCTCTTGTTCATTTTAATAAAAATAATTCCATTTTATATTGAAAATTGGGCAACCTACCGGGTGCAGTTATCGTAAGATAATCACACTCTGAGGCTTAGAAATACTTGGATGTACCCTGTGCGTGGTAATTATACCAGGGATATGATTATCTCATGATTATCGTACTGCTAGTATGCCTCATTGTTTAATTATAACAAATGGAATGATCACAATTATTATTTACAAATGCTCACCTCTGCTTAAATCCAAGTGAAAATTAAAAAGAAATCATACTTCCTATTTAGCTGTATTATGCCACAAAGTGTCTGAGGCATGTTCGTCAGGCACAATGTAAAATGCAGAACTGAAATTCCAGGGATATAAACATCAAATATGCTTCAAAGTGAATGACTACAAAAGTGATTAACAGAAACAATTGCATAGATTGCATTAATTGCAGGCCTCCACACAGAGCAGCTCCCAAGAAATTATTCATAGTTGGTCAGAGTGACATTTTGATTGGGCCAAATCAAATGACATTTTCCTCATGCATTGTATTTTCTTAAATCTTCCCAAGCTGCTGCCCACCCCCAGCGCTCTCTTCCCTTGGAACAAGAAAGAAAACCAGCAGCCACAACAGTAGAAATCCTCTCCTTTCACTGCTAACGAAGGGCTCTTCCACACAGAGATTTTAAACAGTTGATTAAAAAGTGTTTCTACGCTATTTTCACTGTTATGTTCCAAATCTCAGCAATGTTTCAAGCAGAAAATGCCAACTTCATCCAGAAGCTCAAAAGCAATTGCTGGAGGCTGATCTGGAATACTTAACCAGGACAATTACAACAATCATGAAAATTTTTTACAGCATGAAGGATCAAATCATACTTGCTTTAGACATACTATCTGCTTGTCACCCATGGGACTTTTTGCCAGAGCAATCTGCGCAGAATTTGGCCCAAAGTATCTCAACAGGCTCTGTTACATGTAGAAACAATGTTGGATCCTGTTCCCAAGAAAAACAGTGGCAAACTCTCTGCTGGTTTTGCCCAGAGCAAGAGACAATCTTTTACACTGACTCAGCTGCAAATCTGAAAGGCCAGACAGCCCTACATTAACAGCATACAGCATCAAGAGTGAAAACCTTATCCACAGAAACGAGCGACAGAGCTGCTATGAGCTAAGCTGGAACTTCTTCCGAGGCTTGGCATTTTTAAAATGCATCTGAGAGACACCAGGGCTTCAGGAAGGATTAACTCCCCTGGCAGAAGTTTCCCCATCTCTCCTGTGGCTCCTGCCACACTCAAGCTTGGCTTCGGCCAGCGAAGGTAAAGGGTACTCCATGATGAGCACAGGTGACGCAGTCTTTCCTTTCTCAAACTGTGCTGGTCAAAGATGTACTTCTTCATCTGCTGCTCACTCTTCCCACCACCACCTTTGGACAACTAGTATTTGGATGGAAAAGGCAGGAGCCACAAGGAACAAAAGAAGTGAGATCTTCCAGATGGATCCTGCCTTGGCTTTGAGCTGGGATGGCTCTGAAAGCCACCAGGAAACCGTAGTGGAAGTTACCCAGGAAAGAAAACAAGACCACCGATGAGAAGGTTGTGATGTTAGTCACCAGGTTACTCTTAATCTGCTGGAGCTAGACTCTTGTACTTGACCACGCTGAATCCAGTACTCACAGCTCTTCACTGTCATAAAATACTTCTTGCTAGTGCTGGAGAATATTAGACCTTGACTGTCATTTTCCGCAGCCTAGTGACACATTTTTGGCATTGGTTTAGGGCTCAATAGACCAAGCCCTAGATGTGGGAATGGTTCTCTGTCCCTCAAGTAAGGACTGATCAAGTACTCAGGGAAATCCATGACAAAACTCCCACTAAACCCAGCAGCATAGAGCCATACCATCCACTTCTCTTTTATATATGCATGTTTTTAAAATACAGCTGTAGAGCAGGGCAACGGATGTATCCAATTCAGCCAAGTGTCAGTCAAAGGCTGCCTTCCTCAGCACCAGCAGCCTCAAGTGCCTACTGTCACAGCCAGGGACAAAAGAGATTTGCAAGCGTTGGGGTCAGTGCTGGGCATGCAAAGCAAAAGGTTTGTTTTCTAAAGAACATGGTAACTTGTGTAACTCCTCCTCCTGGTAACACTGTTAAAAGTTTGACCTCCTCCTACTCTCACGGATTAACTACTCCCAAAATGCCACCTACATCTTGAACCAAGTAGCATGAAAATATATTCCAGAAATATAATAAACCTGCAAGTTGGCCAGGTGATGTTCCAGCTCCACAAACACTGAAGCATGTGAGGGATTCAACACACATGAAAACAGGGCTGCTTTCTCACATAAAAAACAGCAAATGTCCACAGTGTTGGTGACTAAAGAGAAAAGACGTGCAACACTGATGGAAATATCCTGGTATATTTTTGGGATATGTTTGTTAAATCTAAGAGGAAAGAGAAGCCAGGCTGCCAGACCATGGCCCAGCGAGCCATGTCTCCAACCACATGCCTGCTGGCACAGCTCTGCACCTTCTGGTGGACCCGTTGAGTTTGCTCTGCGCATGGAGGGAAGGGGTGGTGGTTTCCCCCACGCTCAGCCCCACTGCTGGAGCCAGCACTGGCCCAGTGCCTTCACTCCCTGCCAGCACCAAGGTCTGGGCTTGCCCTGAGCAGGGGACAGGTCTGCATTTACTGATCAGAGCGGGACATGGTGTTTTCCAATGCAATACATGTCTCACTGTGAGGCATCAGTGAACAGGCTATCATTCTGCAGTAGAGTACAAGAAGAGAGCCAACCAATATGAATCGCTTTCTTAGCACATGCCTGCTGGCTCTCCAGGGATGGAAGCCTAACTCAGGTGTTCCAGGGCAGTCTGATCATATTCACCCTTTCAAATAAAAATAAATTAATTTTAACTCCACTTGGACAGACATGATGCATCTGTGATTCTACTTTGAAAAAACCCAAACCAAGATTGCAGCAGTCCTGCTCCCTACTTCTGTCTCTCCCAGCCCCTCAAGACACAGGCTGGCCACCCCAGGACTTTTCAACAGTACGGAGGCAAAATTAGCTTTCCATCCTTGTCTATTCTCTCAAGCTGCAGTTAAAGCCCCTGGCAAATTCTGGAGAAAACATAAAAAGTAATTATAGTGATGAGGAGTCTGCTATTGATTTGCTCACTATCACCCCAGAGAGCTGTCACCGAAACGGGGGACCTGAATTCTGATGGAGGACCCCCTTACTCGTGACATAAATTACCTGGCCAGCTCTGCCTTACTCAGCCAGCCTCAGACACCACACTAGAAATTAATTTTCTACTCTGGTGGCATATCTTTTTGGCTTGTCACATTGTGCGCTGATGTTACAAGAGAAGCTAACATCCCCCCAAGCTCTGCCTGTATCAAAGGGGACATGTTTGACTACAGAAGCCCCCAGCACCACACCGCCCTTCGCAGCACTGGCACAGGATCAGCCACAGGTAATTTGCCCTCCAAGGTCACCGTCAGCCCTGCGGCTCCATGGAGGGCCCAAATCAAGACAAAGAGCTCCGAGTGTTTACAGGGCCTGATCCAAAGGCCACTGAAACCAAAGATTACTGCTGATTTCAACCCATTTACCTAGTGATCAGGCCCACAATTGCCCAACTCGTTCTTTCAATTCCATTTACCTATTCATACACCAATTATCTGATTTCCTTAAATCTGTTTCAACTGCCCCCTACAGAACTGCTCAACTCAGCATATATATAGCATTCACCTCTCAAAGAGGAGACAACACAGCCCAGAGAGGTTTACCTAGCTTCATTTACCCTGAATTACCAGGGACCAGCATCCTGCCCTGGGAAAACAGCGCTCCCAATGCCTTCTTCCCTGCCAATAGCAACATCCAAGTTTGCTCCTTCTAGGCTATGAGTCCACTGCTTTATGCCAAATGGCAACACCAAACTGGGACCAAAGACAAGACCCAAGTGTTCTAAGTTCCCAATGCTCATGGCACAACATCTGCTCTAGCTTACCACCAGGCAATGGGACAAGTCACAGATGTTTCACTGCACTACAGATTTTTCTTAGAAAAACAAACCAACCCTTAAATCACTGCACATGCTGAGCCAAGGCAAATGCTCAAAACAGCATTCTCACATTGAATTTTTGATTGCATGCAAACTAGAAATGGAATTAAAAAAAACCCCAAACATGGTCAATATGAATTCTCTCCCAACATGGGAAACACAAGCACTTCAGCAAACAACTTCCTTGTTCTTATTACAGAAAATTCCTTCTTTGTTTTAAATGAATGAATTTATCACTTGGGTTTTTTCTCCGAAGACACATTTGGCTCTAGAAATATAAACGATACTTGTCATGCTTCAAAGCAAATAGCCTATCAAAGCTCAATAATAAATTAATCATTACAGATGTGCGCAATCTTGAACTGTGCACTATTTGGCCTGCTCTACTGTAAACACTCAAATCAGTGTTACAAGTTCCACAACTTTACAGATCCACATTAAAATGCAAGAAACCACAGGGGCATAAATGTACATACAACACGTGCTAGTACACGCTTAAAACTCCTTTAATTTGTTCAGTATTTATTCGGGTCATTATGTAAAGCACAGCAGTTTTGTGAGTTGGCCAAAACATATTAAATGCAATCCTTCATAATGAAATCGTCTGACTTTGAGAATGCCTGAGGTGTAGATGTAGCTCCAAGAGGGAGAGAGAAGAAATAGAAGGAAAAACCCCTACTACTCAGTAATAGCCCACCTAAAACTATATAAAACCTAAAGGAAGTTCATGATTTTGGAACAGAGGGATTGCTCCTTAATCTGATCAGCTGGGCAGATAAACAGGCAGAAGCATTGTCACTCTGCAGCCCTTCCTGAAAATATTGCATAAGCACATTACAGATCCATTTCTTTAACTAGATCAGAACTCTGAATACAATAAGCCATGATCTGTATCAGAAATGAATTTAGAAAGGACTCTAAATCCTTGTTAAAAGGGCAGAGACAAAAAATCAGAAATGCACAACCCGAAACTGCAGACCTGAAGGGACATTTAAAGCCACAGCATCTGCATTTTCCCAGAGAAACTTAGGTCTTCTTGACACCAGTTGGTTCTCCTGCCAGCTTTTATACATGCTGCCAGGTTTTCCCTCTAACTTCTCTGCACGTAGAGAAATAAATTGCCAAGTGATAGGTTACAAAGGAAGATCCTTGATTTGTATTCTCATTAGTGAATTAGAGAACAAAATATCAGTCTTCTTACCTTGAACTGACAGACACAAGTCACACTGTCTCCAATCCTTAAACACTCCCCATCAAATTTACAGGTATTGGTGTCGCAGAGAAAGAGATCATTTTCTCTATCATCGTAACCTCAAATGTAAAGAGAAAAAAGAAAAAAAAAAAAAAAGGATGTCAGCTTTGGTCTAGCAAGAGGAACAATACGGGATGATTGCATTTTAATGCACACAGCACAATAACCTTGTTGATGAAAAGATAGAGTCCAGATTTTCTTTTGTCCTTCCCTGTCCTCAGTTTTCCACTTTTTCTCTTGCTTCTCCCTCAGTCTTTCTCTTAGTCCTTATTACCCACTACCTCACACACTTTTTTTTTCTATTTCACAGACTCTGTTTCCTCAAAAGTCACCCAGTAGTTATGCTATTTCATGGCTCTGGGTTGGAAATGTCATCAACTTATCCCCATCCGATCGCAAATCTGTTGGACAAAAGTCCAAATTGGAATTTCTCCAGCCCATGATGCAACAAAGCCCCCAATAATAAAGACAAACAGGCTGTATGTTTTCCGTGATGGTCTGCCTGATCCCAATGAAGATTGATCACCTCTAAGTTAACAGGAGAAGTGCCAGGTTCCCCACAAGCTGCTGAGCGAACCTAGCTCTTTGCCTTCATTTTCTCCAGGAAAAACTAACAGATCTGACTGAAGATTCAGTTCACGAATACAAGCATGAATTTCAGATTTCGCTAGCTGACTTCCCACTCCAACAGCGTGCAGCAAGGTATTAAACAAAACAGCTATATCAGACTCCAAACCCATTAAGATCTAAATCCATTGATTTTTTTAAAAACATCCGAGCACTCTTAAACATATCGCTACATGTTTAAAATGAAGAGCTTACGGTTGAAATTCCACCCCCTCACACCCCGATCTAGCATATTATGTGCAATGCATGCGTTACCCCAAATAATGCTCTTTCTCTTAGGCGGCTATTACAGACTAATTTCAGAATTACTTGACATATCGGAGAAGGGCCGGCTGCTGACCTACATCGGCAACTCATTATAAAGGTCAGCCCGACTTTAAGGAACAAGCACCGGGTTCCCGGTGCCGCGGCATCCATACCACGATGCGCTCTCGATTCGTGCGCGGGGAAACAGCCGCCCGCAGGATGCGCACACACGGCCCGTCTCCCCGCGCCCCCTCTCCCGCAGCCGCACGCCGAGTTGCCCCGTTGAAGCGCGGAGCTGCGCTCCGGCGGGGCCGGGGAGCCCTGCCGCGGGGAGCCGCGGGGAGCCGCCCGCAGTCGCGGCGCTGCGCCCCGGCGGAGG
>VYZW01018547.1:25161-60989 GCA_013401315.1 Balaeniceps rex | reverse complement strand
GGGCAGCGCCGCGCCGCTCCCGTCCCTGCGCGCCCATACATGTGCGCGCCCATACATGTGTGCCCATCGCCCCCCGGCCGGCGCAGGGCCGCGGGTGGCAGGCTCACCTGGGTGCGCGGGCATGCACGTACGTGACCCCCCCAAGGCGCACACACACGCCCGGGCGCCGCTGAAGTTGCTGGCCGCGCACCCGGGTGCCGGTCTTTAATCACGCGCGGATGCGACGTTAGGAAAATAAAACACCGTCACGGCTGGTGGGGTCCGAGCGGGCACACGGCCGCCGAGGTGACGAGGGGAAGAAACGCGCACAGGGGGGAAAGCAGGGAGAAGAGGGAGAGGGAGATCCTGCCCAGCCTCGGCAGGCAGCGGCCAGGGGTTTAGCCGGGCTGCAGCAGCATTCCCGCGACGGAGCCGGAGGAAAAATGCACCATCACCGCGGCACGGAGGGCTGCTCTGCCCCCCAACGCCTAACGCACGCTCGGAGACCGCGGAGCGAGGAAGCCCCGCAGCAGCCTCCCTCCGCCTCCAGCCGGCGCTTTGCCACGGGGCTGCGGGAGCCGCCTCGCCCCGCTGCGCCCTTCGCCGCGGTTCCTCCTCCCCTCCGGGGCTTTAGTTTTGGGAGGCGGCGGCCAGGACGGGCGGTGGGGACTCCCCCACCCTCCTGGGGCGGCGGGAGCACAGCAGCAGTGTCCCCCCCACACCCGGTCGGTGCTTTCCCCTTCGCGGCCGGTGCTCGGAGCCGCTCGCTCCGCCGCAGGGGTGAGGGCGGCTCATCTTCGCCCCCTCCTCCGCGCCTCTCCGGGCCCGCGGCCGCTGCCCGCCGGCGCCCGGGCGTAGTGAAGCCGACAGACACCTGCCAGGTAACCGGCATCCCCTCGCCCCCCGCCCGGCACTCAACGTGCGGCCGTGCCGGCGGTGGGATGGGGCGGCCGGCGGCTGTCGCAAAAAATTAAAAAAACAAAAACAAAACCCAAAACCGGATCAGTTTGTCCAGACGGCAGAAAAGAAGCGCTTTCTAGACACAGGCGCTGAATCCCCGCGGAGGCGGGGTGCCCGTGGCTCGGTGCGCGGGGAGGCGTCAGCCGCCCGCGGAACAGCCGGGCCCGTCCCGGCCCGTGCGCCAGGACCGCGGGGCTCGGGGCGGGCGCCCAGCCGCTCAGCAGGCAGGCGGGCTCGCCCTGCCCCTCTTCTGCCCCCTCCCCTCCCTGCGGGGCGCAGCTCGGGACGCCCGAGGGCAGGGGCGAGCCCCAAGGGCGGCCGCTGCGGGCGGGAGTAGGCGCGGTTTCCCCGCGGGCCTGGAGACCCCTGAATGAGTGCGAGGAGGCCCTGCTGGAAGTTTGCTTTTCCCAAAAGTATGACCTCCTTTTTGACCCCTAAGTTAAAGATTTAGGACTCGCTTTTTAAAAATACTGGCTGACATACTTGATGCAACCATGCTTTGAGGGGTCTATACAAATCCATACAACAGTACTACTGCTTAGTATCCCTTCATATGGGGGCTCTGTGCGTGGGAGCCAAGGAATATTTTATGCTCATATAATTCCTCTCTAGCTTCTCCGTAAGCCATAAGACAGGTTTTCTTCTCTCTCTTTTCTGCCCCGTACACCTACATCTGCTCCCTGCTCTACCCACCTGCTGCTATCCGTATTGACCTCATCTACCCACCTGTAGTCCAAAAGCCTTTCCTACAATCAAAAGGGTATCATTTTGCACATTCCAATATGTGCTAAGGCTCTGATGAAGATCCGCACAAATCCCTGTGCCTACTGTTTCCTATTGACTAATCAAGCCCTAAGCAGCACCTAGCAGAAAGGAAATACTAATTTTTACTGCCTGCTAGTGGTTGCACTGAATCTTATCCTTCATCTTCTGTGGGCTTACAGAGCATCTGCCAGCTGAGCACCTGGTGCCAGATCAATTTTTTTCTTTGGCTTTATCTCTTAATTTCACTTTTTCGTGCCATTCCGTTATTCCATTTCCTATCATATTCTTTCCATGTCCCCTCTCACCTCTTCCTTTTTGGTTTTAACTTGTTTCTTCTTTCTCATATTCATTTTTTGTTGCCTGCTGAATCTCAGCTCTCTGCTTGGCTGATCACTGAGGTGCTTAAAAATAAAAAATGTCCTGGCTAGCCACGTACCACAGTCACACAGCCTCACCAGGGGAATGTCCTGGTCTCTCTTCCTTTCTTCTCCCCGCCCCCCGCCTTGTTTCTTCTTCCCACTTCCCTGATTCCTCTATGTGGTCTCACTGCTCTGTTTTCCCTTGGTTGCAATTACCATGGCCCACAGTTTCTATTCTCATTCCCTTTTTCTTCTTGTCCTCCACCCTCCTCCCTTCTTCCACCCCAAGCCCCCTTCATTTCCACATAGCTACAGATCATAAAGGCACCACTGGCCTCCTTATTTAGACACCAGTTTAACCAGACCATACAGGGAACGAAACTGTTAGGCCAGTCTTTCCCAGTCTCACAGCCAGGCCCTCTCTGATCAGTCTCTCCTGACACTATAACTCACGCCCAAGATGATACTGCAAGTGTATTTGGCATTCAGAGAGTATCATTAAATACAGCAGCAGAAGTCCGGCTATGGCCCGTGTTCTCCCCAGAGTGCCGTATAACACCTCAGCGACCGAGTCTCAGGCACATGGTTCTGACTTACATTTACCCTGCTTTATTTTCAGCTGCTCAGACAACAGGCACTGCCTGGGGAGACAAAGGACCCCCTGTATTTTTGTACTTGTTTTCCGACTCTGGAATATGGAAGCTCCACCTGAGGTCCCGTAATTGTCACAACATGATGCTTGAACTATGAACCTGAAACTGTCTGAAGGGCAATCTGCTTAAGGCACAGTATTACAGTTTTTGCTGTGACTAGCACTAGTATTTTCTTTAAAAAGATTTTCCTTGTTGATATGAAAACTTTACTTATAAAAACATCTTTATGATAAAAATACATCTCTGTCAGTATTCCAAAAGGGACAGCTAGACCCACAAGCCCCATTTCTCCATTACCCTCTCCAGCAATTTCTTTTGAATTATAGAGACCAAGATACAATCATTTTTTCATGTAGTTCCTAGCTCCAAAGCATACATTCTTCTGCCCTATTAATCCGACACTGCACACACAGTCTCTCGGTAACACATTATTCCCAGCTATACTTCAACACTTAGTCTAGCTGACACCTGCATTCTTGTACTCCCTGATTCCCATCCCATCTCACTGCTACACAAACACTGCTACTTGTAAACCATGCGATGGGTTCACTACCACACAGGCAGCATTACACTAGTGTGATGTACAAATTGCAACCAGCATCTTCCCAGTGAGATACTGAGGTCACAACAGGGGTGCCCTGGCTCCCCATTCTCCATGTCCAAACCAAGTACCAAAGACCAACAGCCATTTGTAAAGTTCCTTGTGGTTTTGTGTTTGGCTCCAGTGCCAGATAAGCAGCAACAGCGATCTGAAGCCTTCTTGAAAGGGCCCTTCTAATACGTGACGAGGGGAGACAACATCTTGAGTATTAAACCCATTACTTGTGGAGCTTTTCTGAGGCCTGCACAGTTTCGAGATGCTTATACTACATGAAACAGGCAGATGAGAGGCCTCAAGGGTAGCTGATACTGATACAGTTTTATCCAATACACACAGTTATGCCACACATACCAGTGCTTGGAGAAGATCAGCTCCCAGATGAAAAGCAGCTGGCTGAGATGTTTCAAGTGCTCTGGAGACCTCAAAGCAAGGGCAGGGTCTGCCCTGGCTGTGCACTGCACTCCTTTAGCTAGGACTGGGCAGCAGTAGCCGGCAGCTGAAGCCTGGGGCCAGACTGCACCTGATCCCAGTCCCACGTAGCCACGTCTGTGAGTAATGCCTTCTGTCGCTGTGCTTGGCTAGGAGATGGTGTACTAGTTATGCAACCTCAGTTATTCACACTTGTATTATATCTTGGCTGTGCTGCTCTTGGAAGCCTGCAGCTTCCCAAAAGTTTCCCAGAACCTGGGAGAAGCCAACTGGTACAGATGAGTGTAGCAAAACCTCCTCAGCAATATAAGCCACGGGTACACAACAACCCATTCTCTTTCTGCTCAGTCTACCCAAAGACTATAAAGCTGAGTTTGTGGATCCTTATCTTTGAAACACTTTATGGCCTGCATCTGATGTCTCTAAAGGCCCTAGGAAGATTACCTTGGTCAAGAATACTGATGAAAAAAGGCTTCTTACAGTCCAGCTAATATTCATCAACATTTTCCTTGAGTCAGCACCAAAAGTACAGTATAAGGTTCCACAGCTGCTAAGAAAAAACCCACCAAACGTACAGGGGACATTTGAGTTAGCCTCTTCACTGCTTACACCATACTGCCACATGTTTATGAAACACACATGGACAGAATTAAAAAAAAAAATCCCTCTGCACAATTCTTGAATGAGAGCCACACAGTATGTGTGGGCTACTGCAAGATACCACCACCAGTGTTAGTTCCTAGAAAAAAAGTGAAAAAATCTATTTAATCTACAAGAGAGCTGACCAAATAAGGTCCTATCCAGTACTAAAAAGAAAGGAGGGCTCACCTATTTTCAGTGGCAATTCCTCAACAAAAGAGCGGGTCTGATTCCAAAGACGCCACCAGAAAAGGCTTGGGACCCCAGTTGCCAGTTAGAGGACCCAGCCCAGAAGGAAAGAATGCTGCCTATTCCAACAGAGGACCAGCAATGGACACACAACCTGTATGGGCTTGCTGCGTGTGAAGCTGGAGTTTCCCCCACCATGGAAGAACAATGCTTATTTCAGGCCTGTGTATTTTCATGCCTGGTTTGTCCAAAAGTTGGCTGACTTAGCCTATGCACATGTTCCTGTCAGAAGTTTGTGGATCTCAAGCAGATTTTATGATCATTGATTTTTCATGTGTGCAGGAAAAGTACATGTGGCTTCACTCAAACACACAGGCAGTAGGGTACTCTTTGACTACATGTAGTTTTACAGATTTTATACAGCTTTCAGCTGAATCACATATCTCAGTGCAAAGTATATCACTCTTGGATATCACATGGATTTTTTAATGCTCTGAGGGATCCTTTGGGTCTATAAACAAGTAGATTACATTCATCTACATACTGTCAGACTTTTTTCCCCCCTTACTTGTGAGAGAAATATGGCTCTTATTCTTCACTTGAACTAGCGTGTAATCCAAGTACAGTTCATGGCCAGTTATAAGAAAAGTATGCTGTATTTTTCATTGTAATTAACTGCTTCAGAGCAAGACTCCTCATGTATAAAGATGAACAAAGGTCTCAGCTTTTCCTGAAAGACGACTTGCCTTTCAGCAATGTCTCCCACTTTGCGTTTTGACTGAAACATTCCACTACTTTGGTGACCTGTTATGCCAAAAAAGCTGTCTTGTGTTACGCTTTACTTTCAACTGAATGTGCTGGCACATGCCAAGAAACAGAACAAAGTATTGCAATATACACTGGAACACTATTTTGCGCTGCTCCACACATGAAATTGATGTCAGAAAAAATGCACAAAGGGCATGGAAAATGCGAATAAATACTGTGATCCTTTTTAAATAGATGGATTGAAATGCATGGATCCTAAAGATTTATGCATCCGTTCATAGTCCATTCTGGAGCTTTAACATTTCATGCAGCTTGTAGGAGGGAGTGTATTATTTATATAAAGTCATGGTTATTCAGCAGTGTTTATTCCTGAAGAGCAACAAAATGTCTTCAAGGGAGAAGAAGAAATTCATAACTCTGGTGTACTACCAGGGTTAGCCAACTTAACGGTCTTATTTTTTGATTGATTTACAAAGAGCTTTGCTCCTACAAGCACTTTTGTAGCACTGGGCATTTTGCTACCAGCAGTAGAAATCACCTCCGTCTCCGAGGACAGACAGCACTACAGTGGATTAAGTGGCTTGACAGCTCTTCAAAGAGTTAGATACAGAAAGAGGTGGTGGTGGTGGGGACCTTTACCATTGTAGAGGTATTTGAGCTTTATTTTTGCAGCTCTCTTCCCAGCGTGGTACTGAATGGAGATGCAGAACTGGGGCCTGCAAGGAGAAAATACACAGCAGCTATTCACTGATGTCATTTCTGTATGACATCAGTTTCTCGGCCGCGTGAGCTATTTCTTCTGTCTGATTCAGTGTAACATCCATCTCTTATTTCCCATTATTTTCTTTCTCTATCTTTGGGCTGTTTTGCCCAGAGTTGTTTTTAAGACAAAGAGCATGAAAGTGTTACAATGTGAAAGAGTAAGTGCAGCCTTAGCATACCATTGGTCTTTCTAGCTACTTTACCTCATTGGAATTGTAGTGGTTGCTTTTTTTCCTAGCAGGCAATAAAACTGTTTAAATGAAAAACAACCTGGAGACATACAACAGCATTTCCAAATGGCATTTCTCAGTTAACTTTTAGGTTCACCTTCTGTGAAGGTGGATCTTGCAGAAGTTACATTCAGCTCACCCCAACTGACCGCATGGTATCCTTCTACCTAGATATGATTCCTGCAAACCACTAAGGGGAATTAATAGTTTAACTGAACAAATCCCAAGTAGTTTGACTTACCCACTCCTGTTTCCACATAGCAATGCTGTCAACAGAAACACCTGAGCTGTGTCTATCTGTAAAGGAGAGAGAGCTCAACCGCAGACAGATGTAGTACTGCTCAACGTACAGATGCATAAGCCACTTCTGCTTGTTTTCAGTAGACCCTTGAGGACAGGTAGATAGTTCCGCTCAGCTGTTTAACAGATGCAGTGAAGGAGGAGTGCTGTTTCCTGCAAGAGAGGCAGCATTGCTGAAGGCCCACAGAAGACACTACACCCTGTGCTGAAATACCCCATATGGGTCCTCTGACATGTAGCCAGGAGTAGGAGATCAGAGCAAGGTTACAGGGGTGTTTTCTTTGTAGTCTCACAGGCAGCTGGAGGCTGGGACTGCTCAGGGACAGGAACTAGTGTCTCTGCGGTTAATAGCTCCTGATAGATTTTCTTTCCGTGAATTTGCCATGAACTACACAGACACACAGCAGCCAGGAGGACCTATGGTCATGAGCTTCTTGTACTGTGTGAAAAGATAACTTTCTTAAACTTGGCACCTGCTAACATCATTTGATACTCCCACTTCATGCATTATGAAACAATAAACAATCATTTTGTATTCAGCACCTTGTGCCAGCCCATATCTGTAAGCCCTGCTTCATGTCTCCTGATATATTGCTAAATCATTCTAACAGAGAATAACCTGTCCATGCTTTCCTTTTGTGTATGGATGGACATCTAGCATCTGTGTCCCTACTTATGAGAATCATCAATGGGTGGTGTCTGACCATCGTGTGCACTGCCAGTACGAATGTCCCTGCCATAGTAACCGAGCACATGGTGTGGGTACCAGAGCATGCACCCAAAGACACTGTTACCTGTCACACACGAGGCTTTTGGGAGAAAAGTGCACTTGTATGCCCCAGGTGAATATCAAGATATGCATGAATGTGGACTTCAGTTCAGCTACTCTGTCATCGTATTGTGCCAAAGTGGTGCGGTCCTGTGCACTAAGCAGTGAAAGGCTGATGGGCAGCCTTCACGTGGCCTGTCTCAGGTCAGAGAACAAAGGGTCACAGGAGTGTTTCTGATTATTCTTGGGAATGGGGCATCAATGAGAATTAAGTATAACAGAAAAAGTGCTAAGACTCCAAAGGATTTGCATAAGGGTTCTCACAAGGATCGGAAGTCAATATCCTTAGAATTTTTTTATACACGCAGAGACACGCACCCACACATGTGCATAAAAATTCACGATTTAGGTATCGTAAAACTAGGTTCCATATCTCAGAAGGGAGAGACTCAGAAGAGCTATAGTTCTGAAAAACAGATCATTTGGCATTTTCTATCTGAGGATCTGAAAGGGATGTTTTGTCAATACTGACATTGTACACAGCAGACTACCAACAGCTAGCACAGAGATGATGTTCTAAGGAAAACTAATATCGTTTCCCATTTAACGTATAGCCAGGTATAGTATTTTATCAAGCCACACTAATCTCCTATCTGATTTGCAAGCTAGCATGCATATATTTAAGTTTACCTTAAATGAAACAAAACAGCAATACAAAGAAGCATTGTTGAAACCTGAAAACATTTCACTCCCTATCATGTAATTAATTTTTTATTCAACATGTCATTGCTTGTATATGATAGAAACATTTTTTATGATCAGTCAGGCAAAAGCAACTATTATTTAGAAATTATTTGAAGGCATACCAACTCAAAACAGCAAAAAATGCAAATGAAGATGCTTGACTAGCTAAAAAATTGATGTCAAATGATATATATGAATGGTAACTTCAAAAAAAAAAGAGACTTGTAATGTACATCAAGTAAAGCTCTGTAATAATAGAGAGACCCTTGCTGCCTTAAATGGAAAGTTTAATAACTTCCATTTAAAGAAAGGGGAATTAAAGGCAGAGTGCAGTCCTAAATACCACTCCTATCTACTCTGAAAACGGTGGCACAGAGTAATTTTTCATAGGTCTGTGACATGCATAAACAGAAAATATCCCGGGTACTCACTGCCTGACATATGAAAATAAAACTGCCTTTTGCATTCACTATTACTGGGAGACCCAAAGTGGAGGTGAATAAGATGTCTTCGCACTTGTGATATCCACAAAGTTGCTCATCCCTCTCCGCAACCTCTCAACTGTTTTTTTTCCTCTGCTGATGACCCGTGTCTTTGCTGACCCCACTCCACTCCCATGCCCTATCCTACAAGGTTTTGAGGCACAGCACGCACCCTGCTATCCAATGATCCCGTGCTTCTGGGAGAAGCGGGATCTTCTGGCACAACAAGCTCGCTCAGTAGAGTGTCCACCCTCCTCCTGCCACAGCCCTAGGGGAGGGTCTCAATCCCAGCTGGGTGGGCTGGGAGGAAGCAGGATATGACCGGCAAAGGCTTTTGCTTCCTATGGAAACAGCACACTCTCTGCCTGGAATACAGCCTCGCCACTTGTTTTTCCTTTGTTTCGTAAAATGTACTATGACTTCAGAACAAGGTAGCTACTATTACTATTATATTAATTGCTGTACAGGAGAAACAGACAGCAGTTATGAAAAGTTCTCTGCAGTCCCGTGTCCTGCATTAGCCACTGCCTTGCTGTACGGCTGCAGACAGGGCATGGAGGAGTCTGGTGGCATAAGGTCTCCGAGAGACCCCCGCAGATGATTTATGAGCTTAGTCTGCTTTAAATAGTTCTTACTTATATCACAGCAGGAAGATGTAAAATCTGCTGCGTGTCAGCTCTGTAACTGAGAAGGGTGTGTGGATATATAATATGTGGATAATAGATAAGGTGCCAGTAGATGGCTCTCAAGATATGAGGCCTATGGCTTTCATAGGACTGAGACAACTTCTTGGTTATTGAGTAATAGCTGATTTTGCTGTATGCCGGGAAGAAAATAACCACTCAAACTGTATTTTGGGAAGGTGAGAGGACAAAGATTGCATGAAACAGGGGCATCTTCTCTCCAGACCTGTCCAAAAATATCAAAGTTCTTAGCTTAGTTATTTTTGATAATTGAAAGCAAAATTCAACACCCTTCCAGTAAAGCATGCTTGAAATTCCCCTTTAATTCTTTAAGTAAGATTTAAGGGCTGTTTAAGCAGACTGGAAAAAGCTGGGAGAATACTTCTGCAGTACCCCTGTTTCTGTGCAAGAAGAGGTATTGCCAGTCCCAGCAGGGTTATGTAGTTAATAAGTTAGATTTTCTAAACTGAACAGTTGAGCTATGTCTATTTAGAGTTTATTTTCTCAAGCATATGAACTAACACCCCTAAGGGGAGGGGGTCCAGGAGGGAAGCTCACAGTTAGAAATTCTACAGAGGATTGAAATGAATTTTTAGTACTGTATGAGTGAAGTAGATAATATTTAATTGCCATTTTTGCTTTCTTTTAAAAGGAGCAGAGAAGAGAAGATCTCATTCTCAATCTAGGCAGTGATTTATATTCCAAGCCTAAATTTTGTGAATTGAGCAAAGATAGACAACAAAAGCAAAAGCAATCAAATTCTTTCAGCTATTTAATCACTCCTAAAGCAAGGGAGAGGATTTGTACAACATAACTTTATTCAGACAGCTGGCCATGTAGCGTATGAACTAGAAATTCTGCTTGAAAATTTATTCAAATTTTAATTAAATTTGTTTCTGTCGATGCTTTAAATGCAGTTTTTTCACACAGCATGTCCTGAGGCCTATGCCACCCAACTGTGATATATTTTCCTGGTCAGCGACCCCACTCTATATTTATTATACTCCTTCTGTTTCTTGATTTCATGGCAGGGACAACCGGAGTGATTGCTGACTAAATAATTAGCCAAGGGAACACTTTCTCTGTATGTAGTAGGCTAGTGAGAAAATGTAACTTAGTTTCATAATCTCTTTCCCTATAGGTACCTGGCACTTTTCGGGAGCAAAGTAGGGAGAAAATGTAATTGCTAAAAGCTCACACACTCATTATTAGACTAATGATACCTTTCCCTCTCAATCTTGCCTGATAAAGGCAGCTATAGAAGTGAAGGTGTAGAGCTGCTGCTTCCCATTATAATAGGAAGGAGAAATGCAGGCTTGTAGTATTTTTCCCCCATCAAGCAACAGTGGGAGTACATAGAATATTACAGTATTATATAGTATAGCAGAATAATATAATAAAATAATATAGTATTAGTGTCATACACAGCATGCCAAATCCACGTACACAGCCACAAGCAAAATAAGGGTGAAGGCACAGGGCATGTACTGACACCGTCCAACGTTAGGAGTCGCCTGAGTGACCTGCCTTCCTTCTGTGTCCTCCAGAGGGATAATACTTCCTAATCTCAGGTCCTGCTCCTAAATCTGTGTGTGTGTGTATATGTGTCTTTCCTTTTGCTCTCTCCTACTCCACTCCTACCACAGGCTACAGAGGGAATTTAAGGAAAGTAGTTGGGTTAGTTTTGTCAGGTCAGTTAGGTGTCCCGCCTGTTTTGCATGAAGGTACTTCTCATATTTCAGCCTATTTTAAAAAAAGGATTAACTTTAGCTGAGAAGTTGGGCTGAGTTGAGCTAGGATCAAATTGCTTTGTTTTGGTTTCTGTACTCATGCTTTTTACAGAAGATGAATGTCACTCAACCCATGATACTCTTCAAAATCTTGCTCTCAGGTTTAAGAACTGTTGAACTTAAACTACGTCAGTGTAAATTACATCCCTGAACTGCAGCCTTTAACATATTAATAGAGGTACCATAAGCTTTGGGAGTCATGTAAAAAAGCTTCCATTCTTCCACAAGATCATAATTTCTCTTTTTTTCCAAAATTCCTCCCATATAAGGAGGCAGAAGCTGGTATTAGCATTGGTAGAAAGTTGGATGACATTCTGATCCCACTGAAATCAATGCAAGTTAGTTGATATTTTGGTTAGCCAGGATTTTTTTCTATCAGCTTTCATGACTAATATAGTTACTCCTTGATTTACATACTATTATCTCCCTATGAACTTTGGAGAATCTCGTGCTCATTTCTTTTTATTACAGCACTAGAAACTATTAAAGAAAAGCTCACCTTGAAGTATAGAAGACAAGGTGGTTCTTCTGCAAATGTGGGCTACCTAATGAATTCATGGTTTCCCCTACAGAACTGTTCTGGTAGTGGTGAGGGATGATGGGAATTTTTGAACAGTAATTTGATAAAAAGGAAACGCAGAGTTACACTTATTATGCTTCTCATTTTATGGATCCATGCCCTGATTCAATCTCCCATTCTGAACATCTGGTGTGCCTTAAAAAGAAGATTCTTCCACGTGAAGTCTGGTTCCCGATTTCCTCAGCTATTATTTATTGCATTGTTTGGGCTTTAGAAGGGATTGGTGAACCAGTGTGGATAATCTAAAAAATAAACTTAATCTAAAACTAATGCAAACTGTACAGCATAGGAGATTTAGAAAAGCCTACTTAGCAGTCAAGTAAAACCCTTTCATTTATCTTGGTACTTCCCAAATCCAGCTCTGAACAGATATGGGACCACGAGGAAAAAAAAAAAAGTACTTTCTGAGTGACCAGAAGGCAGAAATTCTGCACACAAGACTACTTGAAAAAGATTGTCCAAGCAATGTTTAGGGATCAGAGTGGTTTGAGCTCCCCGACATTGTTCAGTGCCTGCCCTCTTCAGTCTGCTGACCCTTTCGAAGTCAGCACATCCCAATTATACCCAACACCAAGGTGGGTGGGAAATGTGGGCGAGGGAAATTTAAGCAGTAGGAAAAGCTCATTGTGTGAGCGCATGGACCATGTCTCAGTTGCAGGGAGGCATCACGAAGTTTCAGCCCCTGTTTTGAGAACAGTGTCTATTACCCACACTTAAGCCAAAGCAGCTTTTTTAATTTAAATGATGGCTGCCTTAATAGCTTACTGCCTGAAATGTTCTTTGATACTGAGGCATAACGCTTTCCAACTGTGCACAATCAAATATAAGGAGCCTGTTAATGCTGCGTGCTGGCACAAACTGTATTTGGGAGATAGGTGATTAGCACCTTCTAAGCTCTATCCAAATAGAAAGCTAAAACAATCTGGATTGGATATGAACATTGCATACAAAATTCTTTAGCATCACATGTCTTCAGAGTCGAGGTTAGTGCCAATGGCTTCAGCAAATGAAGCAAAATAATCACAGATTCAAGGATTTCAGGAGTGCGAAAGGCAGAACGACTGGTAACAGCAGTACTGCTCTTACACCGCTCGTTAAATGCGGTGTCATAACAGGAATCCTCAAGAGCTCGTGAACCCAGATGGAGTATTTTTTTCTGTAGCCTTGCAGTAATGGACGCTGACTCTAAGCAGGGACAGGTGAACCTTGTACTAGGCGTTGTACAACTGACCTTCTGGCAGTGTTGGGGATTTTCCACACCTCAAGCAGCAAGTTTTATTTAGAATTATCTTTTTTTTTTCAGAGTAAAAAAGTTGCCCTTTTTTGTGTCAATAATACTTATTTCAAGTAAAGATTATTTGAATATAATAAAGTACTTGTTTCTTTTTTCTTAGGCTTAACCGTTGTGAAGAGTTTGCACTGCCATAACAGGGTATTCTTTTGTAATAGTGATGGGGAAGATCCAGTCCAAACCCTCTTCCCAATCATATTCATCTGTTCTACATATACCCATGACTTTTGCATGTATCATTCAGAGAATGTAAAATGGCCCAAAAGGTGTGGGGAGTGAGGTCTGGATTGACTGGTCAGATCCTCTTTACTATTGTTATAAGCACATTTGGGTTATTTTGCTGAACCAAAATTAACTATTTTCTTGTTTGACCTTCAACAGCACTTTTAACCAACTTGGAACCTTGAAATATAGAGAAAAAGCTTTCTTAAAAGCAACAGTATGTCTGCACCACTACATCTCTATATGGTACCTAAAGACAGCATACAAGCACTTTATTGCAGAAATTTGTTCTGTGCTAGAAAGCAGCTCCAGTACAGATTTAAAAGACAATGTCTCCCTGCCTCATTAGAAAAGCTGTACAGGGCCGACCTGAGCTGCCCACCATCACACACCCAATTCACATCTGCTGGCTGCAGCTGACCCAAAGGGGTGGGAAGCTGCAGATTAAACTCAGGAATGCTTCCCAAATCTGGGTTCAGATGTACTTTCTGACTTCACACCAGGGGAAGACTTGAGCACATGGCTTGTCCCTCCCCTGCGCCAGGCGGTTCTGCAGCAAGCGTGGTGTGAAGGCCACGAGGGCTGGTGGTGTGCTCTGGCTGGGTTCCCAGCCCAGATCAGCAGCGGCCAAGGGCATGCATGATCCTGTGGAGGAGCGACAGAGCCAAGACTACTTATCTAAACAACCCCTACCCGCGAGAGATGGTGCTCCAGAGGCAGACGCTCTATTGCATTCTGTAAATGATATGTTTGTTAAAGACCATCAAACAGCTTAGAAGTAAGATTTCTGGAAAATATACAAAATGAAAGCAAAATTACAGCACTGCTGTAGGTAGTGACAAAGCATGAAGATACATCAGCATTAAGTAAATAGCTAGCTTGGGGTTTTCAATTGCAATTACCACATACTCTCTCTGTTTGTAATACCTTGGAGACCCATAGCACATTACAGAATTTTGTTAATTACTAAGTGAGGAGAGAGAAAAAAAAATACTGTGACCAAAATATATATTGTGTATTGATTTAGAGAACTGTAATTTAGGTTTAATAATTTATCATTCCTCTTAACAGGCTACACTGTATTTTATAAAAAGTAATGAAACCTTAGGAATACAGAGGAAATCACTTCACCCTCTGTCACTTGGTCTACACTGAGAAATGGGAAGGAGTGGTTTGTCTTCCCCTTGTCCTATTCATAAAATGTGCAGCTTCACAAAGAGTAGATTAGCAAGATTACAGACTTTTCTTTGTTGTTATTTATCATGCAACAGTGGACAAAATAGTAACTGGTGTTTGATGTTAAGAGAGTCTTCCCAGGTAATACCCTCAGGAAGTAATCAGAGGAGCACTCGAAAGGATGACAATCATTGTCCCATCAATTTGAGCAGTTCAAACCAGCAGAAGTTGCTTGGCTCATTGAATGATAATGAGATCATCTCTCTATTGCTAGAAAAACTAAGTCACTCAAATTGGTACTTCCACTAGCACTAGAACACTGCAAGCTATTAATGAAATCACTGTTGGTTCGTGTCTAACTGGAGGAATAACCACAAGAAAACTAACATCGTGAGAAATTATTTATCCTTGTTACAACACACATATACATCTGCAGCCTTAGACTGGTTTGAGTGTATGTGCCCATTTGGGCTAAATAATTTAATTAAAGTGCACTGTGAAAACTTTAGGGGAAAAAGCTTCACACAGAACTTCAAACAACCAACACCTATTAAGTTCTTATGTGTGCTTTTTCTTTGTAAAGGCATTAATCATTTTCAGTTATTGCTCATTTTTAGCACAGATAACTACTGCCACATCATCACTGTTGAAACCAGAGATGT
This sequence comes from Balaeniceps rex, assembly GCA_013401315.1. Lineage (NCBI taxonomy): Eukaryota > Metazoa > Chordata > Aves > Pelecaniformes > Balaenicipitidae > Balaeniceps > Balaeniceps rex. Next base: position 45,956 of record VYZW01018547.1, on the reverse strand, counting down.
CAAACACCTTCATGGTACAGTGAGGAGGTCAGGTCTCAGCGTTGTTTCCAGTGGAAACAGGGCTTATGTGATCCCATTTATTATGAGCATGCAACTCTTTCCTCCCTCATCCAATTTTTATTTAATTGCCTACTTTCAACCAAACTAGAGAATCACAGATTTCTCAAAAGTAATTAAATTCCTGCAAGTTTCATTGCAGTAGACAAATAGGAAAAGGACAGAGACCCTAGATATGCTCTGAACTAAGCTTATTTTTAATAGACAAAGGACCTCAAGAGGAGATCCTTGAATGATCCCAACTACAGGTAAAATCCATGAGAACCTTTGACCTTTGTCAAATGTCATTAGACACAAATTAGACACTAGTAGACACAAATCTAGGTCTGATGCTCTTAGAGCTTCTCACACACAGAAAGGCCTCAAAAGCTGAGCTGTATTCAGCATCTTCTGAGTCCAAGACATACTACCGGACTGCTCTGAACTGGATTCAATCAGCAGCGCAGGAAGGGTAAAGGCATAACGTCCTCCAGCCATGCAAACTCTGCTGTTCCTTGTGAGTGCCCTGAGGCATCAGGAAGGCACAGAAGAGATCTGCTTTGGTGAACCTGTACCAGCTGCCATCAGCTGCTGCATACACCTTGCATTTTGCAGGAATGCCTGATATGTTGAAAGTGTAGTCCAAAGTTAGGACACTGTCCTAAGATTTAGAGAGACATTAGTTCTCTACCACACACTTCTGGGTGATCTTAGCATCATTGTACAAATCCTCATCCATAAAATGAGGATGACTGCATTGGCCTGCATAAAGAAACATGTTACAGATAGTAAGGTACTCACATGGTGTGGGGACATAAAGAAGGCACCTCAAAGACAAAGATAAAATGCTTAAGCCTGGAGAAAACTGGCAAATTATCATACAGGCCGCCTTTTCTCCCACTTTTGCATAACCTGATTTTGGCTGCTTTATTTTTACATATCTCATTTCTAATCTTTTTTTGACCAGATATCCTCTGTCACCAATTATTTCCTGCCAGGTGGTTCAATATATGTAGTTGGCCTGGGAAGCACTAGAGGAAAAGCTCGTAGCTGCAGAATGAGACTTATGGAAAAGAGTCCAAAGCATCTGAAGAGGTGGCATCCCAGGATGGCTGATATACTTCTGGAGGCAATCTGTATTTCAGAGAACCACTACTCTGCCTGCAGTTTGATTTACATTCACTGTTGATTGCTATGGTATATGCACAGTAACTTTTCTCTTGAGATTTACTCATAAAATTAACTTTCCAAATTTTAAAAATCCAAACAGGTCTCCAAACAAAAGCATCACAAGTACAAAAAAATATATATGTGGCAATCACCTATTAAGAGCCATAGACATAGCACATGGCATCTAATCTACTGATCCCCAACAGCTGGAGAAAAGTCATTACTTGTAGACAAGCACAGATCTTCCTAAGCCCCCATGTCCTTTCACAGCTACACTCACTTTCATGTACTATGTTTTCAGGGATGGGATGCAATAGCAGAACAGAGGTAGCTTTTCTGATCAGGCACACACACTACAAATATATAACCTCAAAAGTATAGTGCATAGCTTTTTTCCCCCCTCCCAATTCATTAATTTTTCTTTAAAGCTTAACATGTTTTAATTGGTGGAAATTCTGCTCTACTTAGGATCATCTTTTTCATTTTCTCTTCGCTTTTTGCTATTCTCAAACCATCAGCCTTTTTGAAAAAAAAAAACAAAAAACCACCAAACCCAAACCCTGAAATGTCAAATGCTTAAGTAAGGTGACTTCTATTTATTTCATCTAGATGAAATGAAAGAATTACCTATTTCATATACAGTAGGCAGTCCAGGACAAAGACAGAAACTAAGTGGCTCCCCACAGATCCCTTTATATCTAGTCGTAGGTCATCTTACTGTTGTGCAGAGGGTAATGAAAAGTAACAAAGGCACTTCCATATTGCCAGATCACTTGTCTTCCACTTAAAAAGCATACTTAATGATATAACCATCCACAGTTTTTCATATCTAAGCAGATCAACAGATTACACAGCTTGCAAATAGATAAGTGGATCTTAAAAGAGCGGAACATTCCTGGTGTTATACCTGGGTAACATTGTCCACTGCACTGCCAAACTAATGAAGCCCAAACCAGCAAAAAATTCTGGGTAGCGAAACAAGGTATATCTACCAGCTCTAGATGGACCACTGAATTATCATTCATCTGCTCACAAAGTTTGGTTCCAATTACACCTCTGAATTGCTCATTCCTTGAGGACATCTGGTGTAAGTTGCTTTCTGAAAGGTAGCCACATCTTTCACAAAGTTATGCAGATACAACAGCTGTTGTATATATGGTCACCCAAAAGCGAGAAGTGGCATTCTGTTTTTCCCCTATCTTGAAAGATAAACTCACTTCTTTGCATCTACTGTGCAAGCAGAATTTGACTTTTTGTTGTTGTTAGGTTTTGTGGGGTGTGGGTTTTTTTTCTTCTTTCCTGCTGGCTCCATTTCCTTACACATAAACCTATGCCTGCAAATTACAGATGCTGTGTTGCTAAGTTCTGGCTTTATACCTAGAAGGCACTTCAAAAAACCTGGCTGCGGTTATGCTGAGTGCTGCGCGACTGTTTTGGTAGCAGCTGTTTTCTCTGAGTCAGCTGGAAAACAGCTGTTAGTTAGCTACCTTCTCCTTGGTCAGAGGGTGCTCACTAGAGGCAATTTTTGGCTTTGTGATACAGGTTCATTTGCAGGAGATTGCTGGAAGGCCACCTCTGCAAGCAGCTGTCATGCAATTTGGAAAGTGTTACAATGTTCCTGCTTTTGAGAGTTTGATTAATCAATATAATGTGAATTTTGTTCAAAACTGTATGGGTCCAACCTAAAACTCATAGATATCAACAGGAATGTCTCTACACAATTCATTGCACTTTGAGTTAGATTGAGCTAAATACAGCATCTCTATTTTCCCAGCAGATGACTGTTGGAAACGAAATTCATCTGTGTGCAGAGAGATCAGAAAAAAATCTATACCCAACTCAAGCAATGCATAAACTTCATCTGAGTTAGCTATGTGGTTTGATTCATCTGTCATTTAGACTGTCTTGGTATCAGTATAACTCCCCTGACCTCAGTCAAATGACTCTGGATTTACCCTGAAGAATGGGGACAAAACAAAGGCCAACATCTTGACATAGCATAAGATGGGCTATTGGGATGGATCCTTTAAAAATACACAGGACACATACAGTATCAATGTTTATTAGTAAAGGACATTTTTAGAGAAAAAGAAGGATGCTATTTACCTTTCCTGACCTACTGTGAAGTAGAAGGGGTGACTTGGGTCTTGACCCTACAATAGTGAATGACAAAAAAAAAAAAAATCTGTCAATATTTTTTAAACTGCAATTTTACCAGGATTTTTTACTGTGACAGATGAAGAGGTATCTTTGCTCACATTAGTTGAAGGTCTGTTTAATAAATCTGCATGAATTGGCATAATATACATTGGCAGTATATTTATCTGATTTGATTGTATATGGCGGGAAAAAGGGAAATAAATGTATTTAACAGAGAAAACCAAGCACACACCTAAATGATGAGATTTGTCCCAGCCTTTACTGTGATCATTCGGGTCTACATGCTCCCCCCTCCCCTTTTGTGTTTCTGTGTCTACATCCTTTCTAGATTTTATCTTACTCAGAGTCTAAGCTTCTGTCTCTGGAACATAGATAGCCCACCTGGGTTACTGCAGTCTAAATAATGAAAAACGACTATTAGTAGGGTAATTGTTGCAGGAAGAGAAAATTGTGAAATGTTCTAGCTGTATAGTAAATGGCATAGTGGGCTACATGCAACACAAACAAATATGCCTAGAAATGTACAAAACCCCATGGACCTCTTCAGTTTTCCCCAATTTCTTGGCACTATGGATTTTTTAAAAATCCTCATCAGCCTGTACCACAAGAGGCAGGCAAAAATATGATCATACAATAAGCTATCTAAATATTTATAGAACCAGGGGGTGATAAGATATTTTAAACATTTAATTGGACTACGAAGCCGAATACAGAAGCCAATGCACGTACCATTCCTCAATCTCCATCTGTTAAAGAGAGGGACAAATATTAAAATAACATAGGGCAAGAACGACACGTATCAGAGCTAGATCAACCCTTTTCCCAGGGCACCGACAATCAGCTACTCTTGATGAAAGGTGTTAAACAGGAATGTGTTTCCAAGAAGCTTTACATGGCCTTATGGACAGGTCTGCCCCTTTCCTGGGCTCAGCCTCCACACGTAAGAAATGGGCTGGTGACCCACTGTCCTTGCAGCCTGCCTGACGGTCCATGCGTTCTCCCTTGGTGTGGCACTTTAAAGCACTGCTCCTGGTAAGGAGGTGGGGGCAGAAGGAAGGTTTTCTTTTCTTAAGGGGAAAAGATTTTTCCAACAACAGAAACCCATGTGTTACAGACCAGTGTGTGCTGAGCTCCTGCCTGCTTTCAGATTGGTTTCTACTCTCTGACACATACTGTTCTTTTTCTCTATGTCATCACCAAGGATCAATTCTCCTAAACAGGCATTTATTTTAGGGGAAAACCAGAAGCTGGAGTCCTTGCAAAGAGCAGCAAAACTCCTTTTGAATAAACTGCCACTGTGACCACAATCTGGTATCACACAAATACTGAACTACTCCTGCTCCTGTAAAGGTTAAGGGATTTGTCTCATCTTTGACGAACCTTAGGCTGCCGTTTCATATTCTAATAGAAATTAAAGAGCTAATTACATACAGTTTAGACTACACATGAGGGACACAGGCTCAGCTTCCAGCTGAGCTGGGAAAATTTTAATTGTTTAGTTAGAAGAGCAATCTATTCTGAGACATGCAAAAGCAGCTTCTGATTCTAGGTTAAAAGTCATTAGAGCAAGTTATGATCTTACAACTATTAGTTTCCTAATTTAGATCAAGGAATAACAACTGTAAGGAAAAGGCAGTGACTGTGCAGATTAGATCATTAGACCCACAGTCAGCAGAACTAATATCCATTAACCTAAGTGGCAGCATTAACACCCTTCTTCCTGGCATGGACCCACCACCCTCCCTGTAATCTGCGTTTCTGGAAGAACACCTGGCTACAGCAAAGTGAGCCAATTCCAGGGAAAAATTGCACAGGAAACCAGCGAGAGGATTTGTTTGGCTGTGGGATTTTTCACAGTAACCTGGAGTACACAAGTGGCCAGTGGCAAGGGGAGTGGGTCCCCTCCTTCCCACACAGACCCCTTAGGACACTAAGGATCCCAAAGCTGTTTCATTGGGAAATGACTGTGTGAAACTGCAGGCCAGAAGGAAAGCATCATTTCTCTGGCCAGCATCAATGTCACCTGAGTAACCACCTCTCCCCTCCTGCCCAGTCAAGCCACCCGAAAACCTGACAGACGGCTTCCAGCAGAGACAGGCTGCTGTGCTGCCACCTCTGGCTGGGGGCTCATTGCGTGGATCCCAGGAATCACAGGACATTAATACGCCAAAGAAAAAAATGAAGCAGAAGAAATTCAAAGGCATTTTATTTTTATCATGATGAAGAAATGTCTCCATGTTTCAGCAGTGAATGCAAACACATGGATTTTAGGGAACTTTTAATATTGGTTAGCTCTTTAGCTATTCTCTTTTCTCAAAAGCACACCCCTGCATTCCTCCCCCCTTTCTGCATCTGCCACCATCAGCCTCATATAGTCCACAGTTAGCAAGAGACGTTATTTAAAAACTGCTAATGCGTAGGATTTAAATAGCATCTTTGTGTTGACAGATTCTGTGTTACTGTGCAGAAGAGGGAAATAACAAAAAACAACAATAAATTAGAAACTTGCAACAACAGTGAGATTTAACAAGAGAGCATCCACATAGAGCTGCTGAGGGCAAATTAAACGAACCAGGATGGATTACCATCTGTTTTGGGCAGTCTTACTTGGCAAGGGTCTAAGACCAGAAGGGACTGGTGTATCTTTGCTGCCTAGGTCACCACACCATGCTGCCTAGAACAGGCTCGAGCCCTGGATTGAAATGAAATAGTCTCCTTCAACTTTGCCTCATGCCAAAGCACCACAAAGCAAATACCTTTTGCATAACCCTTGACAAGTTATCTGCCATATTAATCTCAAGATTTGCACCGTTGAGTCTCTGGATTTATCTGTTCTATTTTAATTGTGGCCATGATTCAGTCATCACATCCATTTTTGGTAGTATCAGTGAAACCGTACCACATTTATTCAGTAATATGCTCACTTTATTAAAAAGATAAGGAAGCAAATATAAAATGAAAGCTATTAATAAACATAGGACTGACTTAGTACATCAAACCACCACATGAGTACTCATAATTTAAAAGAAACTAATCACGTCAGTCACTGAATTAGTGCATCTAAGGATCTGGGCTCCATTTTCTAGGGACACAAATCCATTATAAAAAAGAAATACACAAGCTCTGCTTTCAGGGAAAAATATTGGATAACTGTTTCAACACCAATCATTAGTTAGATTGACTGATATGTTGGTGGAAAGTGCTCAATACTATAGGTCCAAGAAGCAGCATAAACCATGTAAAACAGAATAAAACAGGCTGCCCCCCTTAACCCTTCCACAGTACTAGCTGTATTGCTGCTGAGCTTCACTTCTGGGGTGAATATCCTGGTGGTGTGAAGGGACCTGTGCAGGTCTAGAGCACTGTGCTTTTGCCATTCTGCAAGAAACTGCTGGAGCACATGAAGGTAAAATATTCAGTGTGTCCCCTCTCCACCTGAATGACCTGGGAACAAACTGTATTTTAGCTACAAGTGGACTGAGTCTATGGACTAGTGGTCACTGCTCAGGCAGAACAGTGGTGACTCCAGTCTCTCAGCTGGTGCAGTGGGATAGTAAATCCAGATTTTCTTTTTTTCCTGAGCTTAGGTGCACAGAGCAGCCTTTGCCTAGAGATTTCCATTTCTCACCCATCACAAACAGGGCAGAGGCATGCAAGGCTTCAGGATGATGTTACATGACCTCTGAAGAAATACAGGTTAGAATCTACAAACACAGCACCATCAGTGAGCTCTCTTTGGAGAGAAACTGCTGGAGTATACTGCTTAATATATACTCATATAGTCCACTCACAGAGAATTGTTGGGGCAATGAAAATAAGAATACTGTCTTTACTCTTTTCAAAGTTTCCCCAGCACAAGTGTCATGACCCACCGCATTCCTGCTTCTCTTAAATAGCAGAAAGGTTGTTGTTTTAGGTGAGCAGAGCTTTCATTTCTTACCAGGGAAATAAAATTATTATATTAGGGCAGTTACCTTCTCTCAGCCCTTGTTACTACAGAGTTATTGCATTGGTATGGGAAGGGAATATCACTAATGGGAATATTTTATTTTTGGCCTCTTCTGCGTTTTGGCACAGGCAAGCGAACATGTGTTGTCCCTCAGTTCACCTGGGCCTGATGAGACTTACAGCAAGGAGTTCCTGCTCCCTCACCCCTTGCTCCCCAGCCAGGCAATTATTCCCCGTAGGGAGCAGTCTCCCTTTCCTAGTGCTGGCACAGGTGCCTCCTTCAACTATTCAAGCACAGCAAAAGCAGCTGATGTCTAGGAGAGCCTAGGCTTTGCAAAGCTCTGCTATTCAGCAGTGATCGGCAATAGTGTGAACCAGGGAGTCTCTCCGTGTCAGCAAGGAGCGTTGCTTACATTTGCCACGGCTCCCCTGAGACAGGAGAGCACAGCTTCTCCGCTTGCAAGGGTCATCAGTCCACTTGCATCGTCAGTCACCAGCGGCGTTAAGGGAGAAAGCACGAGCCCTGTCATTGTTTGCGCTGCGGATGCATTCATCAGACCTGGATGCTTCATATGGGATCATTTTGCTTAGACCTTAACTAGATGCATATTTTCTAAGGGACATCTGTGTGGTACCTCAGATCACATAGGTACCAAGGTGAGAGGTGACTCTGCACAGGAAAGCGAATCCACATCTAACTCCTGGGTGTTTGGATATGATGTCTTGGTTTTGCTCTTTGTAGATGTAGAGAACAGCCCCTGCACTTAGCTCTGCTAACCTTCAGCTGTAAAACAGTAAGTGTCATGTTGCCTAAAACCACAAGGCTGGTCAAACCCCAAGATATTAATAAGCAGCAAATTCCCCCTTGCTGCCTTTTGAGCCTGTAGAGAACATTTACGTTATTTTGCAAACTTTTCTTCATATTCAAAAAGTCCAGAAAAGTACTGTCTTTAAATAAAACCAGCTTTTCTTATAACCCCAGGATTCTTGAGCTCCGGCTAGAAAAAAACATCCTAGTATTGAAAGTGTCTGAAGGAAAGAAAATACGAGAAGTAAAAGCCAGCAATACTAGCATGTTAAATGAGAATGTGAATTCCTCCAACATGTGGGCATAGTCAAAGAAAAGAGAAGTTGAGGATCGTGCTCAGGGCAGACAAGGGCATCGCTGGAAAGTGAGATGAACAAAGAATTTGGCAGAATTCAATTCACAGGCTGCCACAGCTGAAGCAGGTAAAACTTGCCCTTTTCTTAGAGACCTGTTGTTGTTATGGTTTTAAAACTTTTTTTCCCAGCCTCCTGCCTAACTTCCTGCTGCAGATTTAAAGAAATAGAAGGCAGGTGCGTTGTGAGATGAAGAATGCAAAAAAAAAAAAAAATCTCTTCCCCAAAGCTATGAAACAGGCTACAAAACAGCTGCTCTTTAGCCACCCGAAGAGAAAGCACTGTGCCATGCCTGACCCCTCACAGGAGGAAGCATCCCGTTTCCCAGGACCACTGCGGTGACCGAGTCCCTTCTTGTGCTCTGTGGCAGAGCGGGTATGGGGGAAGGCTGGCAAGGGAGCCAGGGAGCAGAGAGCCAAGAGTGGGGAAAAGGAAGCAGAAAAACTACCAAGACAGACAGAGTGGAGGAGGCTGGATGAGAATTCAAACAGTCACAGCCAAAATGAAAGGCTAAAGTGGAGCACTATATTTAACAGAACTGCTCAATTGAATGTTGCTGGAGAGCTTAAGTTTTGAAGGATCATAGAGTTACGGAGTAACTTTAACTTTAGCGCTTCTTCCCTACTCTGTTTGTGACCTTCACTGCTCACATCACATTTGAATTTAGTGGTAACTTCTCCAGAATGCATCTTTGCACCTGGCATTTCTTTGAGCAGCCTTACTTACCTAATAAGCCTTTCCAAATATTATGTATTGCTTAATTTAACACCATTGTCCTGAAGTAATTGCACACTATGGAACACATTTAAAACATAAGATTACAAATTTGGCTTCAATAAGAGCTGGGGAGCACTGAGAGTTTAGTAGCAATCTAAACTCATTTTAAGACACTGCTTGCAGAACCAAGTAGGATAGAGAAAGGTCTTGAAGAAAAGTTACGAAAGGGCAGTTATGTGGAATTCCACTGCTTTTGCTTACAATTTTCTGATTTATGATCCTTTCCAACAATTGTAAAATAAGCTAAATTATTAATATTACAACACAGAATGTTACACCATGAATACATTCTGGTGGAGTTGCATGTAAGTTGAGCCAAATATTCCACGTTGCCGGCTTCTTTTAGTTCTAGAGAACATCCTTAGCTGCGGTAGCAATACACTAATCAAACCCTATTTTGTACCAATATACTGATTATCCTGGTGAAATTTATATTGTTGAATATGTATCTGTTGGGTCATATTAGATCACATATAAGACAGTATTAAAAATTTCTGACAAAGTTACACAGGATTACATCAAAAGCTGTCAAAATAAACCAGCATGATAGCAAATACAACAGTTTAGACAAATGTTTGATATTTGATGCTGTATTCAAAGGCATCTTTTGTATTTTGAGAGGCAGGAGAGGGTTGGGCTTGAAGAATTTGAAATAATTTATTTGGAATGTCTTTATTCAACTCACACAGTAAAAATCACTGTCCAGAGTGGGCTCAAAACCATGACACAGATTAATTGCTTCATTCTGTTTCTACCCAAGGAGGGAACTGGATATTGTTTAATTAGGAAGAGATATTTTAAGATGCGATGAGATTGACTGGAATATTTCAGAGACCTTTCTAGTTTGCTGTTAGAACTGAAACACAACAGTGGACGTAATAAAAACAGAACAACTTGTTTCTTCCCCAGGAATCTGCTGTTATGGAAATTACTATGTGTTATAGAACCATGCTCTTGTAGACATAGGGCCTAAGCCAAGGTCCACTGAAGCTGGCGGATTCGGGAGCAGACTCGTAATGACCTGTCTAAAAGTCAGAACATGGTTGGATGTATATTATCATATTCTACTTGCTTTGGTGGAGATAAGCCAGCTACATGAGCTCAGAATATAGCGTTATTCATCTCAGGCAACAAGGCGGCATGTTCAGAGCACAGACCAGCTCCATGGCAGATGAGTAACCAGGAGTTTAAGATACGGCAGAACTGTATTTAATGACGAAATTCTCCAAGACTTAATTACACTTAATGCTCTCCTGTGACAGTGAGGTGATAAGAGAGACTCTCTCATGCCTGTTTGTCAACAGAAATACAAGAACTAATAACAGTAGTCTCTAATAAATTCCAATTTGAACTTCAGAACATGACCAGCTGTCATCTCCTCCTGTCCCTGTCGGGAGACAGGGACAAGCTGAGGAGTGTAACTCCCACTGTTAATTATTGGACAAGGAAGTTGCCACAACACAATTGCTTCTTCCATGATGTCAGGTTTTACCAATGTTTTCAGAATACCAGGATCTGCTTTCCTTCACAACAACAAAGGTCTAGACCCGAACCCCTGCAGTAACTGCAACCCTGCTGCTGAGCTGCAAGGGACAATACTGGCACTGCACATGTTTTGGTGTGCACGTGCGAGAGAGGATAAGCACACAATTCAATTCATGCTGCTTGGTTTCCATCCTGAAACACAAGGAAATGTGTCCATGATGACTTCAGCTGTCACTCAGCAGAATGCCAGACCCCATCTGTTCTTTAAATAACAAAACAAAGCCCTCCACTTAATGTTGGAAGATACAGAAGGATTTGACTGTAAAACTAGATAAGACTCCTTTATTTGCAACTTCCACTGGATAGTCAAGAATAAAGCTATTCTGAAATATCGTGGAAAATGACAGCTTTGGATCTGCTTTGTATCCACTATGTGAACGAACCAGAGAGAGGAAGCCAGGCACAAATCTGCTTATAAACACCAAACCGCTCAGACCCACCCAGCACAGTGGCAGTGACATCCTAAAGACCATTGGGGTGCCAAAAAATGAGTGCCATAGAAATAGCAGGAGCACATTCTTAAAGTATTTCAACTGTAAAACAGTATGCTTATTTGAAGGAAAAAACCATTTATTTAAAGAAAAGATGCAGTTACTTGGTTGTTTGTGATCTGGATATAAACATAGGCTAAGACTAATAGAGGAAGACCATGTCCATGAACTTGTCTGACCTCCTCCCCTCCAAACAGTCCCCTCAGCTCTTCTCTCAACCCCTCCTTGAACTGTTACCTCTTCCCAGAGTTGAAGGGGCTGCAGGATTTTACCATCTGATCTCTTAGCCTGTTCTTCCCAACACAGGGAAGAGAGCCACCTTTGACCCTCACACCAGGATAAAAGGAAGGAGAGCACTGGAGAGCTATCACAAACAACTCAGTCAAGGCTCAGCTGAGCCTAATATGGAGCACAGCCAGAAAAGTGGCTGGGGAGAAAGCTCAGACCAGTGCATCCCTAATAGTCCTCTTAAGTGGATGTGTCCAGCAGATCCTCACCTTGTTCCCACACTGAAGCTCGAACTGCACAACCCTAAGAGACGCCTTCTGAAGCTGGAGGCATCGATGGAAACAGAGGAGCAATGCAGCCCCCGCTGATCAGGGCGCAGCCCTCCTGGAGGAGGCAGCAGCTTGCAGCCAGTGTAGTTTTGGCAAACCGCTCTTGGTGCATACAGTAACGCAATGAATCACCATGCTTTTCCCCGCTAATAGGAATTTACTGAGAAATCTCAGAAGAATTACATGAAGTTTTGACAATTACAGCCAGGGCTATGAAGCAACCTCCCAGCAGGAACTCCTGCTGGCTTGCCAGGTCTCTGTCACAGCATAAGACTGGATGAGCTCCCATCCTCTTGCAGGTAGGGCTCAGTCATGCCTGCTGGGGGCACTCCTCCCTGATTCCCCTCTCTTCCCCACAATACAGGCTCCAACCTATCAGAGGAGGCAACTGGGCAAGAAAAACCTCTTCCCTCTTTCAGGTTGCAATGGCGAGGCTGGGGGCCACTCTCTGCGCATAACCAGGTGCACAGAGGAGACCTTCACTTTCTTGCCTTAGCCAGGAGTCTGTCTGTCCCACCACCCCACATACAGCACCTGAAGGGCATCTCAGGAGAAGATGTCTGCAAGAGCTGCTCCTGGACAGCCACAAAGACCTTGAGAAGTGATGGGAATGCCCAGAGGTGTGGGATTTCCTGACAATTCCCGCTGCAGGACTGAGGAGGGTGCCTGAATTCCCGCAATATAGAAGACTGGAGGCCCTAAAATGCAAGCCCACAGAAAGATACTCAAGCTGGAGATGACCAGCACTTCTTACAAGACAAATCAGAAATCACAGACTTCCAGCCACATACAGGCTGCAGGCTGTGTGCTCCACATACAGAGGGAGGAAGAGAGAAATGCAGTATCAATAATTTTCCTACTGCTTTTTTTTTTAGATCTGCAAAGGTGCTAGAAAAACTGCTTTCCTCATTCCACTTAAATAAGACTAGCATTTTCTTCCAGTAATTTCTAGTAGTGTGCACATTTGGTTTCCTGTAAACTATAGATTCACAAAGACAAGCCCCCACAAACCAGTATGAGTAGGAATCATCTCAAGATTTGTGTGCATGTCATTTTCAAAAAAATTCCTGCAAATCATTTATACAGCAGGATACATGCATTCTGGCTGTGAGCAATTAATCAGGAAACAACATTTCACATCCCTGGCGCTGGCATTTGAGGTGGGGCCTGAAATACAGTAGGGTGGAGAAAATGGAACTGAAACATCTTGTAAATACAGGAGTTTTCCATATAAGACTAGACAGGAGAATTACGGAGAAGACAAGACTTGCATGTGCATTTGCTAGGGATGCGAGGAAGAGCTGCTAGCGTTCGCTGAGATTTCTCTCCAGGCAGCTGCCCAGGTCTGTGTCTATTTTGATTATGAGCTGTGCCAGTGATGGAGGAGCATGCTACAGCTACAGAAGCCTCAGCATGTCCTCACTGATCTCTTCATAAATGTTTCTGAGCTGCGTTCCTGGATCCCCTTACTCATGGATCCAGGAGGATTCTCCAGTTACTCCTCATTCCTCTCCCATAACAACTTGTTACACATCCCTTACAGTACGTAAGAAAAGAGCAGTTCCTGCTGGAAGTAACTGACAGATAACTATTTAAGGATGCTCAAGTACCACAAGGAGAACTGAGATTTGAAGGGAATCCATGCAATGCTGTTGCTTACACTTCATGAGAGCAAGTGCAGCTCGTGGCTGTTCATTTGAATAACAAGTTGATTGTAAATTCATGATTCTTCTCATTTCAGGAAATTGTCATCACATACTCAAAAGCTGAAAATCTTTACATGCTTTTTTAGCGAGCATGGAGGGAATTACGAACCGTAATTTTGTGACAAGAGTAACTAAAGGCCGATTATCATCCCAGTTTAACTCCTAGTGGAAGGACTCAGGGGAGCATGAAAGCAACCATCAGCCTGGAATCAGTCTGCTGAGAAGGGAGGAGGAAATGTTCCTCCTTTTGCTTTAGTAAGCCAGCCTTCAAAAGCAACTTGAATAGAAGCAAATCTCCAACCACACAGTGGAAAAACATACAGCTGAAAAGCTAGCCACTAGCCCAAATAAACAGTGCAAAGGCTGGTTGTGGTTTCTGTACCTGTGGTTGCAAAGTCACCTTTTAAACTGAAGAGGCTTTGCACCCAACTTCACAACACCCCACCCAGTGGTGACAAGCTGGCCACAGTGGCCATGATTTAAACCCAGGATTTTCAAAAGCAAAAATCAACTTCTCCAAGCACAGGGACTGTCTGATCTGTTTCAAGCTAGGACGAATAGTTTAAATTTGAAATATTCTTCTTGTGAGCTTTCTCTTCCAGCAGTAGCAGATTCCTATCCTCCTTTCCCAGCTGAGCAAGATATTTCTGAATATTTTATAACTAAAAATCTTTTTCTTTTTGCCATCCTATGTAGATTCCCACACCTTGCAGCCCAGCATGACAAGTTCTTTTCTTTGAAGTATTCAGCCACTTTCAGTGGGTCTTGTCAATCCTTTACACCTATTTTAATTGAATATTTCAAAGCAGAGTGAGATCAGAGCCCTCTGCCTGGGTGGGCACTCACTGATGATGTCAGGCTCTCCCTCCTCACCTCTAGCTGAAGCAATCAGATATCTCACTTCTTTGTGCTGAGGGTATGATGGATGTCACAGCCTAATGGGTGAAAAGGAGCGATGAGGGAGCTTGAAAAAGAGTAGATAAACCATGCTAAATTTAGAAGCTGTTTTCAAGAATGGGTTTGAACTTTAACTTGCACAAAAATCACGTCTCACAATTCTGCAGTTCCAAGACATCTCTGTTCTAGCTAGGGCCAGGAAATGCAAAAATCAGTCTGTTTTTAATAGTAAGTTTCACTGTTTTTTTTTCTTCCACATCTCCAAGTTTGGATGCCTGGATCATATAGGTAGACATAGCACCCAGGTCTGCTCTCGATGCAGTGTAGTAGCTCTTGTTGTGGTAGCTGCATCCAGTCTGAGATCTTTCCAAAGAAAATCAATGGGAAACACTAGAGACTTGATATTATTCACACCAGAGTCAAACCAATGGATACATTAAGTTTCCATTCTGGTATAACATTTAAATCTTTTATAATAGAATCTGAACAACTACTACTAAATGAATATTAAGTTTCTCAAGCAGCTTGTAAAACTTCTGGATAAATAAGAAGGCAGCATAAAATGGGATCCCCTGTACCTCAGTTGCATTTCTTTGCTTACAAGAAAAGCAGCTTTTTAGAGTGAAGGATTGCAGAGGGTATGGCTGTCTGAATCCAAAAGCTCTTGTTAGGACATTCTGAATATTGGTGACCATCAGCTCCATTAGCGTCAGGCCACAGGCAGACAACTAAAAGAGGCTGCTATGAGAAAAGTCCTGAAACCAAGTGCAAACAGAGGAGGACAGTATTTTCTTGAAAGCAAGACAGCCAAGGAAATACTGATAAGACATTCTGATGTAAGAGTTTTTATCGTCCTTTTTTTTTTTTTTCCTTTAAATCATCAGTTCGTTCTAGCTGGCAATAATACTGTGAAATTAATTATTTCTATGTGTTGTCCCAGGCAGAATCCCCTCCAATTGCTTTATAAACTCCTATCTCATGCTCATGTCTTCATCAATTTAGAGTCTTTACTTCCCATTAGAATTAGTTGTTTACGGTTGACAAATATTATCTGTATTTTCCTTGCGAAAATGATCATGGGGATGAAACTTCCATTTTTATATTCTCAAATGAAGCTGAACAATTATATGGCTTTTGGCATAAACAGGAACATGACAAGATTTCTTTTCAAATATTTTTTCTCCCTTAAATTCTCTATTGTGGTATTTTGGATCCAATGCCTGAATACTCAGTGCAATTAATTAAGCTTTTTATTCTCAAGAGTATTTTAGTGGGATTTGCCAAAAAATGTTTGGAAAATGGCTGTGCATTTAATAATATGGGCATTGGCTACTGTGGATAGGAGTGGATAGCCACAATAAGCATAAAACATTAGTTACATCTGGGAACTGTGGCCCTGTTATGTGAACATGACTTAAAAAGAAGAGATGAATGCCTGGCTTTTCTATTATCCCCAATGATAAATAACATATCATACTGAGAACCCAATTACAGGTGAAATGGGTACATTTGCCCAGACTGTGAAGGGTAGGGTGCTAGCCATTTTGGTCATCAAAAGATTGGGGCAATAGATGGAAAAGCAAAGAGTAAATGTGTAGTGTAGATGGCTGACGCAGCCTGAGCAGCCTGAGCCTGGCTACTGAGACCAGAAGTGGACTCCAGAAGATGTCCAGCGCTTAAGTAGCCTCTAGCAGGACTCTACTGTTCATAACGATCTGGGTACAACCTCTGTCTCATGAAGTCTTATATTCATTTTCATATTTGCTTTCTTCCTTACATGTTTATGCTACTGTCAGAGTCACTGGAAAATAGGCTAATAAAATAGGCTTCAAACCCAAACAGAAAATGCTATGTTACTTCACACTATGGTCACTAAACCATTTTTTTTTTGGTACCCAGGTTATCTAGCTTAGAGCTTACTCAGGAATCTCAATGCTACAGAGCACTCTGCAACAGAAAAAGCCTTTACTCATCGTCACTAAGAGCTTGGTCTGCCTCCAAGCATCTGTTTGCACAGGATCTGACACATTGTAGCCTTACTACTACTGTAATAACAATAGCAATGAAAAAATAATAAATCTAGTCACTCTGCTTACACAGGTTTTCAGTCAATGAAGACATTTGGGTTACTGGTTTTCCAGTCCTTGAGCCGATTTAAGGTTTCATTTCATTGGCCCCAGAAGAGAATAAATCAGTGCTAGCAGTGCAATAGCATTGTCTGAAGTTGCTCGGAAAGGAAAACCAAGATGCACACAGCTCTGTCTGCAACTTTTTCCTCTGTTATTTATAAGGTATAATAAACTAATAATTAAAAATCTGAAATCCTTCAAGTGCCATATGTGTTTTTTCAAACAGCTTCACTTTATATAATTCTTTAATCTAATGTGTAGGAAAGAAGCACAATGAAGGCTGACATATGTTTCTGCACTAGTAAAGAAGCAAGCATATTTAGCTTTGATGCAAGCATATGCAGCCCTTATAGACTGCAGCCTGCCACTGATAATTGTTTTGCCCCATGTGTTTAGAAGTGTTGGGATAGACTCTACTAGTAAGATACCCTACAAAATATGGGCCTGACCCAGCACTTACTGAAGTTAATCGGATTTTTTCCATGACACTAGCAGAGATGATTTTAAGCCCCTAGAGCAGAAGTTGGCTCGCAACTGTCCTTTTTCTCTCTTGTCATTCACAGAAAATAAATTCTACAGCGCTTTTTCAAAGATGATAGCTGAGTTTTAAATTCATGCTCTTATTTTGCTTTAAGAGAACCAATTTCTTTCAAATAAAATGGTCTTTTTAGCAGAGTTCTGGCACATGTTTCCAGGGTCAACTTCTAATAATAGCCTGTACAAAAAAACAGTTGTGACATTCATTATTTGGTGCAGCAAACAATGAGACTGTAATGGTGAGAATAATTGTGTTTATTTTTGCTTCTGGACAAATGTCATCCATTCTTCATCCAGTCGCATTGTGCAGTGGGCCTGAGCCATGGCCTCCTTGAGGATCAGCCATCACAGTTCCACCTGGCCCAAATTCACAATCTGCTGAAATATGGCAATTTTAATTTTTTTTCCTATGTTTTCTTACTGCTGAATAGACCTCCTGTAAGAACCATTACCTTTAATTTATGTTAAAATATTTCAGCTAAAGATAAGCTGAAATAATGGGTGCTAATGGTGCATTTAAGATCCTCCTGCTGCATAGGATCACCTTGTGGCTGTTACAGAGGTCTCTCCTTACTCAGTGGAGAATTACCTTCAAAAAGTAAACATACCTTTGTTTGCCAGCACCTTCCCCTCCTCCAGCTGCCCTACTGCCCCATTTTAAGGGAGTACCCAATGCAATTCTTACTACTGAAGTCAGATTTTTTAATTTTATTTTTAATTGTTGAGTGTTTAGAAGATGTTCTTGGTCAAATAATAACTTTTCAGGGTTTGCATTTTGCAATTCAGCAGCACACTTGAACGTCCCTTTACGATATTCTTTCAGAAGACTTTGCTCTTCTATAACTAACCCTATGTGGAAAATTATGTCTATGCTTGTGAACTCCTTGTGGCCCAAATGGTCACTAATAGTGATCCATTGTCTATTTTTGACAAACATGAAACAAAACTGGACCTTTGAATTATTAAGAACTGGTTAGACAACCCTAGGGCTCAGGCATTGGTTTAAGCTCAAAATATTTATGATCAATTTCCATCATGTCACTTAATCCCTCTGGTTCACTCAAGAAATGTTTGACATTCAGATCATAAGTTGTGTGGGGCAGCAGCTGTCTTGTGTGCAAGTGTATGGTAGAAAAATGGGATCCCCAGAACTGGCTGGGGATTCTTGTACGCCAACACCTTATATGTAAGTGTCCTGCTACAGAAATTCATATTTTTCAGGAGGTTTTTCCACTGAATTTCATTGTAACTGATGAAGTAGGTTAGACATATTACTTAGGAATGTGCCAGATGACCTGTCAGTAAATTATCTCAGAAGACAATGGGAAATATTTAGCAGTGAGAGAAGTTTTTTTAAAAATTATTATTTATTTATTTTAAATTTCTTACAAACTGCAGATGGCCACTATTTGTGCCTGGTGCTCAAGCACACAAAAGAAATCAGTTTAAAGAGATGGTTTTCTTGTCACTGCTTTGAATGATCTGACATCTATCCCAAAATTCTTCTGGGAATTTTACACCATTTTAATACCAAAAGAAGAAAAAAAAACAAAACAAAACAAAAAAAAAGAAAAAAGGGTGTTTCTGGAAGAGCTATGTATTATATATGGACTGCAGCAGCTAGGTATAGGTTTCAAAGATAATTTACAGGCATGGGAGAAATGTAAGGAATAAATATATATTCAGAAATGGACATTTTAGAATACTCCATATTACCTCACTCATTACCCCCCTCACAATAACCCACCTGTGGTCACTTTACCTTCACTATCACTAACAGAAAATTTCACAAGATTTGCTTTCACAACGTATTCTCAAATAGTCAGTGTGCAGTGGTGATCATTATATAGACTCTTTCTTTTCTTTTGAGATGAATATACATGCTATTACCTCTGATTGACATGGTCCTGTAGATGTCTACATTTCAAATAAACATATTAGTGTGATTAAGTGTTAGACATGGGTAACACATCAAGAACTCACCAGTTGACTTAAAATCCATTTTGGTCACTACTGCCATGAAATTTCTTCTCACAAGTAGTGCACTGGGCTGATATAGCAAGAACTTGACAATTAATTTCAGCTCCCCTTTTGCCATAATGAACCAAAACCAATTTCTGCTCCCACTGAGAACAAAAACTCTTCCCCTCAACACACACACAAAAAAGCCTGTATTTGTTTTTTTTTTAAATAAAGGTGGATTCTTCCACCAATTGTTTTTTAACGCAACTGAAGAATCCAACCACAATCACCACTTTCCATCTACAATCTCCACTGCTTGCCAGACAAATTACCCGGACAAAATGCAGTGCAAATATTCAGTGAGTTTATTTTTCCAGCAGCCCTGAGAATTGCATTGCTTTCAGCTCTGCTTGTATAGGACAGGTAATCTTTATGATGCTCAAAAAAAGAAAAAAAAAAAGATTTTTCCCTCTAAATCTGCATGAAGAAAAAGAAAAAGCATTTCTAACATGCTGTAAAACAACGGAACCACACAATTTCTATTGTAAAATAATAGTTTCTTTTAAAAAAGTATAGAAGACCATCTGCATTTAGGGTCTAAAGAGGTTGTTTTAGCTTCTTCTGGAACGTATTTCCCTGCCACCACCAAGCTGGGGCCACACTGCATGCTGGGAATGGAAACAAGAGAAGGACAAGAGTAGGAGGGAGAAACGGAGGTGGGGGTGAGAAAGAAGGGACTGATGGAAATCTTACATCTGTGATAAGTTTCTTTCCATTAATTCTAAATTTGTAAAAATCCAGACTATATGAATATCTTATTTGATTACAGTTCAATATATTTTGAATATATAGTTGCACATATATTTTGAGTGTTGATGTATTAAGAAAAACTAAAGGATTAGCAGCTGCCTACTGCCAAAAGAATGCCTTGGAGGTTTATTACCTGCACACAAATTATTTGAAAGAAATATTTGAATATTTACCTTTAGCAAAAGAGTTTAAAAATTGTTTTGCAGATCAGCAGTCCAGCAGAGCAATTCTTTATAGTAGTCCCTATTCTCTGTATGTTCACTTTTAGGAGAATTGAAGTGATTCTCCTCCTTACATAATTTCTTGTTTTCCCCTTCTGCTTTCATTAACAGACTTTGATTTAATAGTTTTTGTTGGAGACATAGTTCATCATTGTACCAAAGATGGTAGCATCCAGCAATTTACCTGTCAACCTCTTCTCAATACACAAGCAATTTTTCATATAAAAGAGGAACTTACTGGAGCAGTGGTTTATTGTTATGGCATATGGACCTATTAGTGTAGTACATTTATCATTATACATGACATAAAAGATGCATTATCATCCATTAAGTTCAGGTAGAAGCAAACCATTGGATGCCTACCACTAGATCTCTCTCACACCACAATATCCTTTCCAGTAATGCGTGTGTGGTCTTTGAAGAGAGTTTCCCTTCTAAATGGTACCCTACAATTAAATGTGCACGGCTTTAAAATGTAAGCCAACTGAAGATAGTAGCATCAACATTTACTACTATGTAACGAGGCCCAGCCCAGTTAAAAGTCCATAAATTATTACTTGTTTTACATGGACAGGAAACCTGTTTTTGCATTTAGCTTCCACATGCCCCTCCTCCCGCCCCCCCCCCAAATCTTTTCTTACCTTTTCCCCTTTTTTTTTTTTTTTATAGCATGCCCACACCGGGCGGG
>VYZW01018547.1:6839-25014 GCA_013401315.1 Balaeniceps rex | reverse complement strand
ACCGGGAGGGGGAATCTGCACAGCCCTGGGCTTCTAAAGCAGAGGAACAGGTCCTCCAGGCAAAAAGCCACCACGCCCCAGAAGCACAAAGGGATCGCCAAGGCTTTGCTTAATCATAGCCTCAAAAATCCTTCTATTTTCAATAAAATGATCTAGATAGCAAAATTATTTTACACTGTTGCATACTATGGTGCTGCCCTTAGAAAAGCGTGATTTGATCTAAATTTACACCTGTAGCTGACTAGTTATGGTAAGATAATTTGTCTATTGAGTTTTGCCTATTTTAATTCTAATAATGCTCTTAGGCAAACTTAGATGTCTGTCTATTTTTGTGTTCTGTCTCCAAGAAGTAAAGCCCAAGATATGACTGGAAAGGTCGTTCTCCCTTTTCGTTTCTTTTCTCCTCCACAGTGAGAAATGTTCCAAGATAAACACACCCCTCTACCTGTTGTAGCCAGCCTGACCTTCACCCATTGAGGTCTGTTGGAGTTTCACACCTATACTTTAACAAGAGCAGGAATCACTCAAAAGCACAGAACACTTTCATTTAAAGGGTGATTAAATCTATCTCAGTTTCTCAGGACTGATCTATAAAGATTAACAGCTTGCTTCATGTAGTTTCTACCATTCAGTCATTTTACAAATTTTTCCACTGCACTAGGAAAAGAAAAAAAAAAAAGAGGGAAGGAAAAAATGGGAAAGGGGTAGAGGAGGACAAATTCTACAATGCCAAACCTTGATTTTGAAGTAAGCAGGACTCAAAGTCTAACTGCCAGAGGCAAGAGCCTCACACATCATGCATGCTGCTTTCCAAGTAAGCTCATGAAGTATTTTGTCACCAGAAAGCTGATGACCTGAGAGCATCGGTGTCCTGTTGAAGAGAGTAATTTGTCCTAGTACTGCTGAGCAGAGATGAAATTGAGGACACCAAGAACAAACATCCAAATCTTACACTACTTTTGATCAAACTTCTGCCTCCCTCCTTCTCTGCTCATGAAAACCAGAAAGAAACAGTTAGATTCCACCCTGATGATGATGGTAAAGCCCTAGGAAGTAGCATACGCAGCAGTATGCAGTTTTCTTTAAACAGTTGTTAGATTAAAAGGCAAAAATTTTATCTAGATATATCACCTCAATGTTGACTACTGGAGAAAATACATACTTTTACTCAGTAAGGTAAGAAAGCAAGGAGCAGAAAGTAACCAACATTATTTAAAACATTCACATTGAGAAAAGACGATGTTTGGTGGACTTTCCCGTTTGAACAATCATTGAAGAAAGCATCCAACGATATTAACAATTAGGAATCCCTTGACAATCCCCTGGTCAGTGCAGAAGAGATGCACGGATCACATGCACAAGTGTGGACCCACATCACATATCTGCAGTGCTGTTGCTTAAGAAATGACGATGTTTTTTCTAGCAGTAATATGGTCTCAGTTAGCTTGAATGGAGCACACACAGAGGTGATGTCATGAAGGAGTATGAAGCTGCCCCAGGTGTGTTCACAATCAGTAAAGGAGGTCCCATGCAGTCATCACTTAGCTGAGAATCACACAACAGCCCTCTCACAGTGTTTGCACTGTTGGCAACCATTGCAAACCAGTTATTTCCTTTGGTCTGTTAAAAGGGATAGGAAGATGGGTTTCCTAAGGACTCCCATCACCCCAGGATGGCACTGCATCGTTGCTTCAAAGGGAACTGCTCGTGAACATGAAGAGACACTGTCTGACTTATCCTCCCAGCACTGATCAAGCCCACAAGGTATGGCTAGAGGAATGAAAAGTGCTCCCCAGGTGCTTTCTGTTATAAACTGGTGAAGGGAGGAGAAAATTCTCTGAAATCGCAAAGACCTCAATTCAAATGTGCTTGCAGAAGCATCTTTTTATCTATCAAATGCTTTTGGAGTCCAATTAAGCAAAGTACAGAAAGGGATGGAATGGCCCTGAATAACCTTTGCACAAGATAATGCTTGTACGCCAAGAGCGCAAAAAGCCATATAAGTTATTTAAACCTGTATTTTTTTTGTCCATTTGTGGTAACAGCTATCACTGCATGCTGTGTATCAATGGGCTGACTTGTCAGTGGATGAAGCCTGCTATTAGCCAATGAGTAACATGGTTTCAAGCCCCTCAGACCTTAAGCAAGGCTTAGCTTTCACTGTGAAATATGGACATATTGGCAACACATGCATTTTGGAACATTACTGGAACATCTGGTACACTTCGAAAGTATAGATTCTTTACATTTTACCACAGTGCCAGGCCCTGCAATGAATACTTAGCATTAAGTGTAATTATTTTGATTTATTGAGTCTGTCCCAAGCTCTAGATGTCTGTACATGATTTATGTTTTAAGAACAATACATACAGATTCCAATAGGTGTTGATGTACACTCAAGTTCCAAAGTGTTATCACTCCAGACAACCTTTCCAAAGCATCCACATCCCAAACAGTGCCTCTGCTGAGGAGGACCAGGTTTTAAGCCTGATGTACCCAAGTTCACCTGAACAACAGGGAGAATAACTAGCGAGCATTTCAGAATAAGGAAAACTTGAACACTAGGATGCCTTGAAATTAGTCTGAAACAAATGGAACATAAAAATAATAATGCTAAAAAAAAGCAAAATATAATGCCTGGAAATAATTCATTGCACTAATCACAAGATTGCATTTACTGACTCTAGGAGTACAAGTCCTTGCATGGCAGCTACACAGTTTTACCACCAGGAAGCTCATAGGGAAATGTTCCTAAAGTCAGACCCTAGTGCAACAAGCTGGTATTGTTCATCCTCAAAACAATCCACCAAGCACAGGCATACCCTTTATCCTGCCTGTTGTTCAGGTCCTCTCAACTGTTAATTTCCTTTCATTATGAAAGCAAATAATATCACACTGAAGAGACTGTTGGTCTGTGCTTGGCTGCCCCGTTCAAGATATTGAATCGAAAGTCGCTTCCATGCAGGGATGCAAAGGGTGAGCTCTCAGAGGCAGTGTGACTCCATGGTCCTGCTGGGGAGCAGGACCCCAGAGGTGAAGAGCCCCACTCCCGTTACACATCCTGCTGAGTTCTGTGCACCAGAAAACACAGCCTGGCCCCAGGCACATCTGCTCATGCCTACAAGCCATGAAAGCAGTGGTAGCATCACAGGGAAGAAGGACTGTGACTCTTTCATCCTGTGAAACAGAAAACCCTCCAAACTTCTCCTGAGTCTCTGCATGCTCAATGCCATGCTCTTTCCTCCAACTTCCCCTGCCTCTTGCTGGAAGCAATTTGCATTCCTTGCCTATCTCACTGCTATGGGATAAGTTTCTTGGGTTATCGCGAGCAAGTCACTTCAGCCTAGGTCTTAACACCCTTCTCCCCCACTTAATATATTTAGGTACTTAGAGGTATGATGAGACAGTTGGATTTTCAGCTCCACACCTTTGACTAAACTCTGCAATCCAGCTAGGTATTTACCTGTAATTTCTGGCACAATCTTCTCTAAATATGTGAAAGTACATTTGTGTAAAAATACTCCCATTCACCATTCTGCATTTCATTTTTCAACTGTATATTAAGGAGAACAGTGTTGTCCTTCAACAGGGCATGTATGAGGCATTTGGGTACAGCAGCAGGAAGGTCAACAAGAAGGCTGTCAGAAATCCTACCAGAGGACACAATGCAATGATCTTTTAGGCCAGAGGGCTGTGAACATTTTTATAATGACTGTATTTTTCTTCTACTGCCATGAAGTGTCTTAGATGGCAGTCTCTGGTATTTCTTACCAGACTGTGTCTCACCAGGACATTTCCATCTTAGACAGTAAAGCACTTTGTAGTGAAACCTTATTTAAAAAAAACCAAAATACTTAAATTCACCATCATATGTTTCTCCAAATAAGAAACCAACATGAGTGCTCTGCACCTCGCACAGGAGGGGGTCAGAAGGGCACTTTACCCATTTAATTGTCTACAGCATTAAAAAAAATATCAGTTAATGTTAAGGATTTATGATTATGTCCATCACAGTCAGTTTTAGCAGGTAGTGTTTTTCTTTGTCTGACCAAGAAGACCCGACTATTGTAACAAGGATTGACCCTGTCAGCACTGCTCAAGCCAGTTAAACATGAGATGTTATCATTGGAAACAAATAGCTGGCCTTTATTTTTATGGATGGTAGAAGCAGCTTGTTACCATGGCAATGTTGCATTTTTGTATTTCGAGGCTACAGTTGAAAGGGGCAAGCAACCTCTAAACTTTACCAGTGATGCTTGTGGGACAAAATAGAAGGCAAAAATATTAGCCTTTTTGTTGAAAATACATTTGCAGTTTTGGGGGAAAAATGTTTAGGGTATCAGTCACATGGTTACAATGTTGTGTAACCTCATTCTTACAAGCATACAGCTCATCTTGGTGTCAATTAGACAGAAATTTTAGTGCTGCTCACATCACCTGTCTTAATTATCCACAACGTTAAGTGGACATGGGTGAGAAAATTAACATTTTAAATTTATTATTGTGAATTAATTAGCAGAGGTTTTTACATTTATTTAAATACAGATATTTAAAAGCTTCCCTCTGGGAGAAAGGAAAACATTCCCTAGGGTGGGATTGCATTTTAAGATCTAACAAGCAGTACGTATGCGTGCATGCAAGCAGATATTGAACATGCACATGAGAACTCTTCATCAGCTTCACAGTCATTTAAGCATCAGGTGAAGCACCTTACTTTAGGAAGGCTCATTTGGCCAATTACAAGAAAAGCCAGAATAAAATGAGGGAAGCATCATCAAGGATACTAAGGTAGAATCTTTCTAGCCAGACAGCTGCCATAAGTCAGTGCAATGGATTTTACCAAAAGGATCCTCACCAACATGCCACTTTCACTGTCTGCTAAACACAAACAGAAAGTAGAAGGGTGGACACCTAGGAACATTAACTCATAGCTCATTGTATGGCAAATGTGGAGTAATACTTCAACACTTTCTCATGACTGAGCAGGCTCAGTTTGTCCAAAATGGAAAAAACACATTACTTTGATTTAGAGTTTTGTGTTTGAGTATGCGAGCTGGACACAGATGGAAGGAAGAGAGGAAGGAAAGAGAGAAGCAAGGATGATACACGGAGGCGTTCTCTCACTATGGTCTAGTAATGAGGTTATACAACAAAGCCTTAGATGTCTTTTAAGGCTTTCTTTTTTAAATAAGTATTCAAAATTTATTAATACTTCAGCCACTTTCCTAGCTCTTACCAAATTTCTAGCTAGGATGACACCTTGTGGCATTGAATTCCATAGCTTAGTGCACATTTTATGAAAGAAGCATTCCCATCCAACCTTCAGTTGCCACTTTCCAGTTTAACCAAAGATTCCTGTGTTATCTTGCACCCTTAAGGGGTGGGGAAATCCAGCTTTTTTCTTTAGTTCCTCTCTTTACACTCTATCCAAAAGAAATAAAAACTTCCTGATACAAAAAGTTAAGATTTTACTCTTTTTAAAGAAAGCTGGTCCAAGGCAAATAGGACGGCTTGAAATGTTGGCCATGAAAACCTCTTGGTTTTCATGTGAAATAGTGAATTACCCATCTGCGGGCTTGGAACAGAAACAATGCAGACCTCGTATTTGGACTGATGTTACCATTTAATGCTCTTTCCAACAAACCATTCATAAAATTCATGGCTACAGCTGATCCCAGTTACTCTGTTTCTTTCTGCACATTTGTCTTGGAAAGACTATTCCACATCTTTACAAAGCTGTGCGCAGAAGAGTAATGTTTGACCTACAGCAAGCTAAAGGCCCAATGCTCTCGTCTGCAGCTATCATGCAGCAGCGGTCAAATAGTCAATTATACAATCGCTGACAGTGTATTTGATGATTTTCCATTTTTTTCCATCTCCAAAACATGTACCGCAGAAAACAGACAGCTCTGTAGGTTCAGCATTCGTTCCCATCCCTTTGGCAGGAAGTGGGAGCCATGCCACTGATTTCAGTGAGAATAGAGATGGACCCAAATGCAGAACTGGATGAACCTAAGCTGCCGCATTTCTGTGGACTCTAATTTCTAGCTATTCCCTCATCATTACTTGCCCCCTTCTCCACCCCCTCTCCCCCTCATTTTTCTTCCTAGAGATATGATAACTGAGGTTTTGATAAAAGGATCTAATAATAGCAAGGCTGGTCCCATTGGGATTTTAAACAAGAAATTGTTTCTTTTTTGAGGGAAAATGTCCAGCTAACGGCTCTTTCTCTTCACCACCAAGTAAACAGAAGCTGATGCTTTTCTGTAATATGCTTCTATTCAAAATAGAGTAAGACAGGGAAAATGTAGGAGGATGTTCCAATGGCTTCAGGAAAGGACAAGCCAGGTCTCAACTCAGTTTCTAGATGCATCTCAGCATGCCAATGACATGAGAAAATACCCCTATGGGTGCACAGGGCACTTTAGTACCTAGCAAACTACAGTCTTTCTGATGACTCTAGGCAGAGTATTTTAGTACAAAGAGACATTATGTTTCTGTGGCCACATCTATTGAATTCAGTTGCTGTTGGGACTGTCACCGATAGATCTCTACTGAAGAGAACAAGATGACCAGAAGTCACATTTGATAATCCATAGCATTCATATAAGGGAGCAGCTGTACTGTCACTAAAGGGTATCCCTTGCCTCTCCACTGCTTTCGCTGCATTAGATAGCAGCTTATTTAAAAACACCACACTTTGTGCACCAATTAATCTGAAGCAAAAGAAGATGCCATTGAAATGAAGTTGGCAGAAAATTTAATTTCTCAACTTTCCTTGGTGCCTAAAATAAATGGGTTGTATGATGGACATGGGAGGATAAATGGGAGATGAGAAGAACGTGTTGGTAGCATTGTTTGATCCACTTTTGAGAAGACAGTTTTGCCACACATCTGCTGTAGAGAGACAGAGATAAAGGATGTTCTCATAAATAAAGTGCTGGAGGCTATTCCATTGTCCTCCTACACAGTACACCTGCTTTTCATCACATATCCCATCTCAGTTCTCATGGTTTAGCCTGTTTTGCATTTCCATATGTCTTCAGAATACTTTTCTACTACTTAAAAAAGCCAAACAAAGCCATCAAGAGTTTTGCTATTTGCCATGCTTTATACATGACAAAAAAATAAAAAGCTCAGACCCTTTCTTCTCTACTCAGAGCATAGCAGATTAATTTTGTTTGCCTCTATATCTGCAGAAGAGCATTTCCGTGATGAAAATTCAGATGTCAGGGAGAATTCAGTACTGTATTAGGAAATGAGACATCTGTTGTGGTAGGCTCTGGCAAAGAATGATGTTCTGTAATTGAAATGCCCAACCTCTAGTGGGTATCTACTCAATAAACATCCTCGTTGGTGAAATTGTTACAGACAGAAGCTTCTTAGCTAGTGAAGCCAGCAACAAGCCTTGCTTCTCTGCAGAGAAAAAAATCTGGCCCTCATATAGTTCATAGGATGAGAGCAGTGAGGGAGACAAGCAAAGACAAATGTATTTATTCAGAGAGAATGGATGAACCTCATTCCCCTCCTGAAAACTATTTTCAGAAGATGTTCATTCCCAGTGTGGATATTGGCTGAGTGGCTAGATCAACATCTGGTTTGCAGTTATGCACAGCTGCTTGAGCTTTATAAAACTGTCAATGTTTTGTTTTCCATCAAGACTATAGCATCTTTTGGTTGCAAATCTAATCCTCAGCAGTAATATTCTTTAATGTCTTAAAATCTGAAAAAAAGAGTTTTTCCTCTAAAATATCGGTCCACAACTTCTATGTTTGATATGTTATCAATGGGAAAGTTTCACCTGATTCAGGTAGCTAGCTAGCCTACTGCTGGCTCTGTTGAAATACCTACACAAACTTGCATTTTTTTCTTTTCTACATTATATTTTGTTATTTCAAATCTAAAAAGTGATACCTGTCCTATTCTTCCTCTTACTGTAAATGCAGTGTCATGCCAAATAAAGTCTTATTTAAGAATGACCTGGAGTCATTAACTTGTCATGGAAAACTGAATTCAGAGAAATACTGAATCTCTCATCCAGCAGCAAACGCACACAAACTCCAGTACATTAGAAGTGAAGCAAGCTGTATTATACATAAGAGCAAAAAAGGTAGGGAACATGGGAATGGCAAAAAGTATCCAGTGATGTAAGAGACAAAAACTACAATACTGCTCCATGTACACAGAGGTTTGCACTTGCACGATTCACAGGTGAAAAACCAACATGCTGGGATGCACCTGTTCAGAGATCTGATTCATGACCACCCATGGCCAATTCTAAAAGTAAGGTTGCAGATCCAAGGTAAGCAAACACTTGCTCTTTGGCAGAGATCACATAACTATTTCCACCTCTGGAAAGCTTTCTGTGGTCATTTTCTAGAGCTTGAATGAAACAGAATAAATGTTATCTGACATCAGTAGCTTAGTTCTGATCAAAACTCACCTATGAAAGGAGGCAACAGCAGTGGAACAAGTTATTCTCTGTATATACTTTAAAAAAGGGAGATGAACCAAAAAGGGAAAGTCACTTTACATACAAATTCAGTTTTACCACCCTACTTAAAGGGCCCAATAGCAGAATCAGATCATCACTGGCACTTCAATATCCCTTTATTTATCTGTAATCTCTTTCCAAATAGTGTTCACCTCGCACTGACAGACAAGAAGGGAAACATGCTACTGCATTCTGAGTATTTAAAGATCTGCTTCCCTTACAAGTGAAGAACTGCTTTTTGAGTACAAGCTATGAGATACAGATCTCAGATAGAGAACCTATTTGATACTCTGATATAAAACTTGTTTCTCAGTGGTTTAATGCTCCTAATATCACCTTCTGCTCAGTTTAATGATCTTTTTATTCACTCAATTATTTAGTTTTACTACTTAAATTTGCACTTAATCACATATCATTTTATGATTAGCAATATTACTATAATAAGAATGCTTTGAGTTTCTGTGGCACTGTTAACTCTGTTAACACTGTTAACAAATGTTTTGAAAAACAAATGAACACTCCAAGTGACCCAGTTTTTGCTGATGAAGCAACTAAACCATAAACGGGTGGAAAAGAAAATGAAGAAAATCTGAGTTTCTTGGTGTGAGCACTGCAATCACTACAGGATTATTCCCACTTCAGTTACACTGTCTTGTCCTGCAGCATCTATGAATGCATTTAATTTACTATCACATTCTTGTTGAGGGTAAGGGGTTGTGGCATATAATAGAAGAAAAAAAGCACAGAAATACCTTTAACTGAAGTTGTTTCACATGCAACTTCAGTAGCAGTTCACACCATTTTTTAGATGTTAGATTTTAATAGCCAGGTACATCCTTCTGATTTAACTTAAAGGAAGATACATGGAGTGACAGTAATGCTTCCAACACGCTGGCTGCACAAAAGATGCTGTTAAGCAATTGCCCATCACTTAGTAAGCTGTGACAAGGTGAGTGCTCCTCCACAACCTAAAACAGCACGAAGAAGTTCTAGGTCTGAAACTCCTTCTACTTTGCAAAATCCCTGACAACCCATGGCAGAGATTCAAATTCAGGAAGAAAGAGAAGCAGCACATTAATGCATGTTATAAGGTACTTTAAAACAGTGTATTTTAGAGCATGAACAAGGGCATCGAATTAGCATGTCCAAACAAATTAAATCTCGACTTTGTCATCTTTAAGTTCTTCAAATATCACCTTTCAAATTACAGTCAATGTAAGACCACACTGGACATGCAGATTCTCAAAGCTGTCATATCCCATGATTTGCAGGCAGTAATAAGGAATGTAAGTTATGCTTTCACAAAGCCAGAGAAGAGCAAACTTCAGAATTCAGATCAACTATTTCCTGGCCTTTAGAAATTCTTCACTTAAGGATAAGCTTTATCTTCTGGCTATTTTGCTATTAATAATCTTGGTTATAACCAGTTACCATTAGGAAATGGGACAAGACTTCTTTTAACTACGTGGTATCTGCAAAGCACCATAACTAGCCATTTTATGAGACTACATACTTCTGCTTCTATTGTTCACCTTTAGGTGAAATAAGCCCTGCAAAGAGCTTATAAATTGCTCCCATCCAGCCTAGGCTTAAGGATTCTCCATCTTTTTATGCTTGTTTCCTATTGCGACCTGACCTCATCACAGCAATTCTCCCTGCATGTTGGTCTCCACAGCTATGACTGTTAGCATTTCACTGGTTGCTGTGCCTAGGGATGTAGGACTCTTCGACCCATTTCCTTCTTTCAAGGTTTCTCAAGTTATCTACTAGACCTTCACTGGATTTGATTTCTGAGAAAACCAGGGGTTTGGCTAACATTCTATAAACATATTTTTGCTTTTGTGGTGGTCCAATTGACCACCCCTAAATAACTTCATATAAATGTATAGCTGGATATATAGTAATTATTTTAATATATAGGCACACATAGGGAAGAACAGATATAAAGAGATGGTTAAAATAAGAGGTGTGCTTGGAGGTGAGAACTGTAGGATCTAGACAACATGAATATAAAATGTAAGCACAGGGATAATAGAAAAAAATATCAAGACCTACAGAGACATCTTTGTAAATGTCAGTGCAGAATTTGACCTTTTGGTATCTATCATACATTCACCTGTCTTTGTTTGGGACTGGTATCTCCAATGTCATTTTGCATTGCCTTGCAAATCCCGTAGTGTCTGTTCAGAAATACTGCACTGGGAGGATCCAAGAAACAAGGCAGACAACTTCAGAGACCACAGGGAAAAAGTCTGTTCTTAAAGTGTCCCAGAACCTTAAGATTACTGTTTTTCTGTATCCAAGATACTGTGTAAGCATTAGTTGCAATTGTATTTCATGCCTGTGAACATGGGGCTCCACATTCTTTGGATGCAGGTGGAAAGGAATACAAACCTTGCAAACCAATTTTCTTCATCTGGGCACATTGTCTGAACCAACATTTTTTGGGGGGTACACAAAGGCTGCTATCAGCTACTCACAAAATATCCCCCTCCCCCTCTTTTTCCCATTTTGATTTAATTTTTTTGAACTAGCAATACACCATGAAAGAAAATGATGGACCGATGCTGATCTTAGGCCAAACATGGGCACTGAATCCTGCCACTGGCCTCTATCACTGTTCCCATTAAAACAGCAGCCTACAGAAAACAGTAAGTTCTAGCATGAAAAGGGATGCTACATGAGCCTTGCAGCTTGGTCTTTGCTTTTCACCTGGTAACTGGAGGAAGGAGATGTGGGAAGAAGATTAAAGGTGGAGAGAAGTTATTCTATTAACTAAAATGGGACCTAGAGGACCTGGATGTGACATAATGTTCTTATGACAGAGTACTGAAACACTGGTGTCACCAGAAAACAGCCAGATTTTACATGATACTCTTCACAAAGCAAATGCTATTCCAACAAGCACTCAGATGACATCATGTTCTCATTGAAAATTACTAGGCTTGTACTATCAAATGGAGGTTGAGGTCCTCATCCAAAGCATGCAGTTGGGACTATGTGTCAATCACTGCAATAGCAGTGCACATTACAGAGAGCTGAGGTTCTCTGCACAGCAACAGAGCTGCAGTTCAGCTGTGTTTCTGGACTGAAAGGATTTCGTCGTCTCATTTTTTTCTTTGGCACTAGAGTTTTATAGGGGTATACTGGATTGTATAATAAAGCACTGACTGGTAGGTGTTTCATAAAGTAGATTTTTTTTAGTTATTAAAATTTTTTAAAAAAGACATATAATTCCTTCCCCCCCCTCTTTTTAATAAGGAGGAAAGAAGAATATGACCTTCTGACACTGATGACTAGAATAGCACACATGAAGACACTGTTGATTATCCCACCTGCTAGCAGATTTTGTCTAAATGGGAGGGTAACATTTCCAGAGAAACCCAAATCCATTTCTCAGAGGTGTAAAAACACATTCTTTTTGTTTACTGTTCAAAGGAGTGGAGAAACGTATAAAGGAGACAGAAGCTGCTAAAGATATGATCAACTGAAGCTAATCTTGCCTCTGATGTGCGAGTTGCTTAATCACTGCTCTAAGTGCTTTGTTATTGATGCTGAAAGACGTACTACTCATGGAAACCAAGCATGTGCTGAAGCAGTTCGCTCAGCTGTGACCTCTGAGCACATGCTTTCCTGAATCCCTCTGCCGAGAGCTAAGAGCATGCTCGGATTTTAGCCCCTACTTACATGTTCTGCTAAATCAGGATCTTAAGGCACCTACCGATCTTGATTCCTATTCAGCATTCAGTGCATTTAGCTAGGTACTTAGCAAATAAGCCCCCAAAGGAAGCGCTGTGGAATAAAGACAAAGCATGGGGGCAGGTGTGCAATGCATATGTGAGGCAGTAGAATTAAGGCTGTCATGCTAACCAGACCTAGCAGGGTAGTTTCCCCAACTCTTGACAAATCACAACTTGGCTTAGATTAAAAACCTTCCTCTACATACATTAATAGTACCAATACACTGATAATTTACTGATACATTATATGGAACTGGATACCTACTGCAAGAAATACCCATTTGTGCTATTATTTTAGCACATGTTTGTTTTTTGCAGATGTGTGTTCATGTCACAAAACAACTGGTAATTCATTCCAGTATAAATATTTGGAGGTGGGTTTTCTGTTTGTGGTGTTTGCTTGTTTGTTTTTTCTTTTTGGGGCTGTGTGTGTTAATTTCTTTAAATTTTTTTATTTTCCTCCCTCCAAACAAGATATTTCTCATAGAAGTTGTTTCTGTGGAAAGTGGAAGTCTTTTCTCTTTTCAAACAACCTGTAATTCAGATTAATATTTGCAATTGGAATGTTTCATTTAGTTAACATCAAACAATAAAAAGATGCCAAGAGAAGTTACTGGTTATAAATTATAGCATAGACTCATAGACTCATAGAATGCTTTGAGTTGGAAGGGACCTTTAGAGGTCATCTAGTCCAACCCCCCTGCAGTAAGCAGGGACATCACCAACTAGATCCGGTTGCTCAGAGCCCCGTCCAACCTGACCTTGAATGTTTCCAGGGATGGGGCCTCCACTACCTCTCTGGGCAACCTGTTCCAGTGCTTCACCACCCTCATTGTAAAAAATGTCTTCCTTCTATCTAGCCTAAATCTCCCCTCNTTCTTGTGCTGAGGGCTCCAGAGCTGGACGCAGTACTCCAGGTGGGGTCTCACCAGAGCCAAGTAGAGGGGCAGAATCACCTCCTTCGACCTGCTGGCCACGCTTCTTTTGATGCAGCCCAGGATACGGTTGGCCTTCTGGGCTGCAAGCGCACACTGTTGGCTCATGTCCAGCTTTTCATCCATCAGTACCCCCAAGTCCTTCTCTGCAGGGCTGCTCTCAATCCCCTCATCTCCCAGCCTGTATTGATATCGGGGGTTGCCCCAACCCAAGTGCAGGACCTTGCACTTGGCCTTGTTGAACCTCATGAGGTTTGCACAGGCCCACCTCTCCAGCCTGTCCAGGTCCCTTTGGATGACATCCCGTCCCTCAGGCGTGTCAACTGCCCCACTCAGCTTGGTGTCATCTGCAAACTTGCTGAGGGTGCACTCGATCTCGCTGTCTATGTCGCTGATGAAAATATTAAACAGCACTGGTCCCAGTATGGACCCCTGAGGAACAACACTTGTTACCAGTCTCCACTTGGACATCGAGCCGTTGACCACTACCCTCTGCGGCCATCCAACCAGTTCCTTATCCACCGAACAGTCCACCCATCAAATCCATATCTCTCCAATTTAGAGAGAAGGATGTTGTGGGGGCATCCCGATAGCAAAAAAACTGCAATACCAAAAACCCCAGTAATATTTGTATTTCCTTTCATTTTAACAAATCTCAGGCTTTTCATTTTGAAAATAGCCTTAAAAGAACAGGAATGCAAAAGTCCCATAAAATAGATATGTCCAAAGACCAGCAGACACAACAAATGCAGAGGGAGAACAGCCATAGACAGATAGCATCCTTTGGCTCATTCAGTCTGCCTGACATCTGCAGCCCTTATTCCTTCCTGGTTTCCACTAACTTCTTTGCAAAGTTTAGTTTCATTGCTCTCATTTCCCTTTCACTGCATCCTGAATATTTTTTTACCTGCACATCCCTTTCTCAGCAGGTGATTCCCACAGGCTATAGCTCAAGACTCACGGCCGGCTGGCAGTGTTACCTCCTTGCCCCTCAGGATCACAATTATTGATTTATCTACTACTGAAAGGCTGAAAAAAATGAACCCATTTTATTCAAACACTCTGAAAAAAATAGAACTGAACACCACATTTTCAGGAATCTGGGGCTGTCTGAGGAAAGGGGGGAGGGAGATGATCAAACATGTCACCTAATTTATCAGCAGTTAAAAATTTTGATCAGCTCCAGTCACTGGTATCTTCTTAAGAGAACCATATTTTGACTGATAACTTCTATTTCCTGCAACAATCCATCTGCAATCAATAGACTACCTGACAGCAGATACTCCTGGGATGCGCTGGTCAATTCATATGTGGGAAGACAGTTTTCTTTCTGAGCTAACTGTGGATAGATTCCTGCTGTCTGTATCCACCTGTGTACCCTTTAACAACTACTCTTTATTCAAAGCTGCTAGGCCTGGATATTTGGAGAGCGCTATTTATGACACACAGACACCAATCCTTCACCCCCCAGGAAGACCCCACATGTGTTTGTTTGTATCATTTGGAGATAAGCAAACAATTCAGAGAAAATAAAGTGCATTCAAATACATTTAGGTTATTTTCCCACTTGTAGAAACATGCAGGATGTGTTCAGTCTTTGAGATTATTCATGTTTAGAAAAGAAATTTCCCCCACTCTCCACAGGGATGAAGCTCTTCACTATCTGTTCACTCTGCATCCTCAATACCAACATTTGGATTAAAAACTGTTAGTGGTCACCTGTCACTTGATACAATTTCCATTACTTTATGGTAAAAAAAAAAGACGATAAACAAAATTTGAAGTTACAAGTACTGCGGGCCAGATCCTTCTGTGCTTGTACAATTACCTTCCTCTAGGACTTTGGTAAGGGATCTCCTATCCTCCTGTGTGTCATCTTTCCATAGTAGCTTTGCACAGACTTGTCTGAGGGACTAAGGCTATTTGATTAAATTTCTCCATTAAGTAATAGCTGCTTTTTAAAAAAATTAACTATGTGAGCTTTCTTCTTCATTCAGACCCCGTCTCCTCTGTTCCTACATGCATGGACCATCTCTGGTTACTGATATCCAGAACATGTGGTTCTACATCCTCCCAAATGACATAGAAGTGGTTTTACAAGAGTTTTCTGAGGTTATAAACGGAAATACAGAAGAAGCCACAATAAGTCATTTTGGGAATTTAAGTCTGTGCTCTAGCCAAAACATGAATGGCTCAGGTAAATAGACATGGAAGAGATGATTGTTACCCATGTGCGATGACCTTCCTACTTTTTAAATCCATTAGTTTAGCCACTGTCACTCTCCTAGTCCACCCAAGCCAGCACCCATAGCTATTTAGTTTGCACTGACAACGTCCACTGTCATGCACGTTATCCTTCACCACTTTTGGAGCTCCAAAAGAGAAGACAATGCTCAGGCTCGAGCTCCTGCCAGAGATTTCCTGCTGGTAATTTGTCAAGTAAAATGAGAAAATTCTTGCTTCCTGGTATCCAGCCTCAGGACGCCCACCCTCCCTCCCCCAGACTGAGAGATATCCTCCAGCAGAGTGGGCATTTCAGAGTGTTTTGCACAGATCATTGCACCTGCTTTCCTGACTCCCTCTGATTTCTCCCCTCTGCCCCTCCCTTCCCTGCACTGCAAGGCAGAGAAAAGCATCTGCCTCTAGGATAGCACAGGACCTAACAGAAGCTCCATTCTTGTCTTTCTGGCAAGGAAATAGGGTTAGGTGCTTCAATAACACATCATGCATGGAGAGTGGGAGGGGGGAAGGGATGAATGAAGCCAGCAATTTCTGTCAATATGTGCCATTTGGGTGCCTGTCTCATACTAATTTCAACATAAAGTAAAAACAATTTATCACTAACACAATTTATTACCTATTTGCATTTCAGGATCTTAAAAATAGAGCAGACAAATCATAATGCATGTTGCCCCTAGTGATTTCTATTCCCTAATTACACTGATAACTTGCTTGATTAGTGCTATGCTTTGTACAACAGGATGAGCTGGAACAGAGAGAGTCTTTATTTACTTCAGAAGGGCTCTGGATATGATTAGCAGGAGTGCATAAATGTACATTAGTGCACATTAATGCAGCAACTAATCTAGACTGTGGACAGAAACAATATGTATTGTATTTTTCCACCCAGAATGTTTCTATTTGAAAATTCCTTCCACAACAAGTGCCTCTGAGGTACTTACTTTAATTTTCATGTTGCAATTTGTAATTACCTTAGATTGATATGTCTGTTTTTCTAAATAAATTGCTTTACTGGCAAAAATATGCCCTCTTTGTAAGCAGATTATATTTACTGCCACACAGCACGCTTAACTTCTTTCTCATTGGGAAAGGAGAGTTTGAACTCCTTGCTGTGAGGGGTTTTTTGTTTTGTTTTTAACTACATCAAGGACGTTTTCTTTCCAGAAACACAGCTTCCCTGTAAATGATGTGGATGGTTCTGACATCCACCTTCTTACTAAGGATATTTGCATTTTAGGAACTTCCACTGGGATTTCTGCATCAGCGAGAAGTAGCTTTTGTACACAAAAACTGGCACCCCAGGAAAGAGATGTTTTATATCTCTGTTTTCTAAAGATACATTTGTTGTGGCCTTTGGTGTGACATACATGCTAATTACTCATCATGACAAATATTTCCTATATAGTATAGGAAATATAATAATTCATATTTCCAATACAATGGCAAAATCCTTAAGTACCAGGAAATGGAGAGGAAGTTCACCCCTTTTCTCCGTGGTGTCTCCAGGCCTTTCCACACCGCTGCAGCTGAACAACAATCCAAAGGACACCTTCCACTGCTCTGCAGAAGAGGGACAAGCAACACTCTGCTAACAAATTCATGTTCCTAAGCCACAGAGAGCATGATCCTTTCAAGAGGGATGGGAACTATACATCACCTCAGGACCTTGTTTTCAGAATTTGCAGAGATAAGCTCATTTCAGTAGCATGCTTCATTTCACATTTGAAAGAGCAACCCCCCGCTCAAGTCTCTGGAAGAAATGCCCTCTTCCCCAAGTTCTTTTCACCACTATCCACTTTTGATAGAAGAGTCAATGATTGTTTTAAAGTTATTTAATTTTTTAACGCAAGACCCTGAAAGTGTTTTCGTGTTTGTTCTACTATCCAGAAAGCTCTTGGCTATGCTATCATGACATTCAGTGATTGATAGTTAGCATTGTGATCATCTTCGGTAGAGTTTTCTATGCAAAGATACAGGGGTTGAACAATCTTCTGTTCAAAAAACCAAAAAAGACGACTTTAAAAAAGAAATAGAAATCCCAAGAAAATTACAAGATGTAGGTAGTTGCTGCCTATACAAACCAGATTGGCAAGTTTTCTCTTCCTTCCTTACCTCAGAAGCAATATGCTTACCTTCCTTACACTTACATGCAAGCACACACTTAGCAAAACCACTTGCATTCCTCCTAATTTGGCTTTAGTGAGACACATTGTACTGTAACTTCTCGGATACATTCTGCTTGTCTCTTGCTAATCAGGTTTCGCTGCTGGCAGCAAAATGGATGATGCCCAGATTTCATGAGATTTGGAGCGTTGCAAATTCCTGTTCTGATGGGTATCTGACCATGTTAATCTGCAGTCTTGCTGACACTTAGCTGAGTAATTTCATGAAGGTAAATGCCAATATCAAATCACTAGAAGGATTACAAAGACCGTGCTTCATGTGCATTGTGTATCACTATGTTAAAGCAATACAAAGAAATGATGGTCACGATAGCTGAAAGGAAGGAGGACACTGCAGAATGGAATTGTCTTTAAAACAGTGCAGCTGGTCATACTGATGCTTTGGAGGCTGCGAAATGCTTCAGATAAGCCTACAACTCAGCATGCAAAGAGCAAGTTGGAAAAATAAATACTTGGCACTTCGTTTAACTGTAACCAGACAAAAATGTCTCACCTTCTGCCTTCAGAACTGGGTAGTTAGATTAGAGACTATGAAATTGCATAGCTTTTCTGATGGGATGTTACTCTGCAGTATCCATTTTG